>LUCH01004608.1:40962-58109 GCA_013368495.1 Paragonimus heterotremus | reverse complement strand
CCAACACACTAACCTTGATGTTAGTGGTTTGTAGTAAATGTACATTCGCGAGGTAATGTGAACTGACGCGGTGGTACTGGCAAGGCAACTCTCACGCCACAGGGAGTTTGGGGTTTTAGGGACGTCGAAGGTGATCTCACTACACGCTGCTCCAAAATTTGACGGGGGGTAAAAATCATCATAACAGCCATGAGCCTGACCAAAAGGTACTGTGGCTTGGGCCGCCGCTCGGCTCAACAGTGACGTGGAATATCCTAGAAGAAAACGTTACTAAGAATGTCAAAAGTTAATAACAGGAGGCTAGGAGGATGAACTAGAAATGGTATGAATACAGGTAGGCCATTGACTGCGACGCATCGCCGTCTCGGATAACGTAAAAATGTGATCTTTACAACCCCGCCCAGGGCGAAGTCCTGCCTGTTCTTCTCTAATGTTTACCTCACGAGCTGTAGTGAGTCGACGAAGTATAATGGATGCCAGAACCCCTGAAATGATGGGTCGAACTAATTCCCCTATGGTTTTCGCAAGAGCTCCTGATACCCTTTTTGAATATAAGAACTATTATCGCGTGACCCCAGCACGGAGGGATGGTCTCCCTCGACCACACAAGTTGAAACAGCTGAGTCAAGGCCTCGACTAACACCTCTCCACCTTCATTCAAAAGTACTGGCACTAGATCATCTGGACCAGCCACCCTATTACGATTATGAGCCGAGATGCAGTTGCCAACCTCAGTCTCAGTAGCTGGTTGCACATCTACCGACCAGGGCGTTGCACTACAAGTTTGTGGTGGCAGCACGGCAGGAACAGGAGGTCAGCTGAATTGACCCTCAAAGTGTTCCGCCCAGCGCTCTAACTTTCTGGACTTATTATAGATGAGTGTGCCATCTGTCTTGCTGATAGCTTCACTGACATACAGTCGCCTGGGACCAGTGGCACAGATAATCTTAAAGAGTTTGCCCTTGTTCCCTGAAGCAAAGGCGGTTTCCGTTTCCTTAACTTTTTCCACCAACCAAGCCTCACGATCGCCTTTAGACTACGTTTCAGTTTCCTACGGATATCTCTTCTAGACTTATTATGTGAACTACCTGGAGGAATGTTCCGTCTGGCTTCTAACAACTCCAGAGATTTCTCTGAAATCCAATGTTTGTCACACTTATGTACCCCTATGCCGTATGCTACAGTACCTGCTTTCTGGATAGCTTGTGAGATTTGTGTCCAGCAGCTATTAGGATCTTCGGAGTGAGTACCACCAAGGCAGCTTTCTAAGGTGGTTTAGTATTTATGTTTTACTGACGGTAGAGCTAATTTCTCAACAGCCAACCGTTGCTGTCGGTGGGATCGTTGTCCAGCGAAAGTAAGAACAAAACGACAGCGTACCAACGCATGTTCTGAATCCAAGTACGTGCTCCAATAAGAACGACAGTCTTGAATGGAACCCTGCTACCTGTAACTGTGTGGTCTATCTGAGACCAGGCCTGATTCGGAGAAGGCGGGCGCCAAGTATAGCAATGACGTGCACGATGTCTAAAACCATTGCTGGCTAAAAATAGCTTATGCTCAGCGCACAGCTGTAGCAGTCGCCCACCACTATTCGAAAGATGTGATGCTATAGAAAACCTGCCACCTAAACGAGATTCGGTCTCATCAAGGCGATCGACCTGGGCATTCATATCTCCGGCCATAATGACTATATCAGAGCCACGTGTCGACTGAAGGAGAACGGCCAGATCCGAGTAAAATGCGTCCTTGACGCCCACGTCACTACAGTCAGTAGGAGCATAAGCATACACGAGAAGATTTCTGAAAGTCTTGCGTCTAGAGCTGGTCTTAATTGAACTTGCCAGACGGATAGCACAAAGTCTACTGTTAACAGGGATGCAATCTATCAGTGCGGCTGCAGCCGTCGTGCTGAGGACTATAGTAACCCCAGCCTGGTAGCGGCGGCTGTGAAGTCACCTGAACTGTATAACCAGTGTCGGCCGTCTCGCAGTATAAACCGGGCCGCCCTATCTGCTGCATACAGCAGATTTAGTTCTCAGGCGTCTCCCGACCTCCATTTCTACAGATCCCACAATAGATGTAGCTAACCGTAGTAACTCCTATACACAACAGTCATTTGCTTGACAAAACACCGGAACAACAAAAACAACGCCTAACGAGAATGGTCTGTGTATTGTGTAGTACAAAACAGAAACAGAAAAAAAATCTGCACTGTTTTGTTCACAAGTCCATTACGTGTCAATCATCGATGTTCATGTGCGCATTCGCTCGTCAACATTCCTCGTCTGCATATCTGGAACGACACATACAAAGGGATAACGAATATTCGACATATCACTGACTTGTACGGTTACATACAAAGCGTTTATCTTATGCGCCTGTCGAAGTTATAACCGTCCCTTCGAGTCTGATGGGGTAAAGACGGCCGTTGACGGGTATCCAGACATGCATCGCCTTCTCTGTATATGCGTTTGGGGGCGATTTTCGACACAAACCTGACTAGTGGCTTGAGCCGCAGGGTTTCCAGACAACCGCACATTGTACGTGCGTAGTGAAGTGACCAACGGAGATCGTGGTTTTAGCACTGCGTTTTAATCCTGAAGCCGTGTTACGGCAAGGCAGTAAATATCGCTGGCTAGGATCCCCAGAGTAAGTAAAAGAACTGCCTGTTAAGTTACCTGTGTGAATGTTTGAACACTGAAGATAGCTGGCTTAATTTGTATGAGAGGCGAGTAGATGTTTGTGTCCGTCGAGCAGTGTTACTAACTTGCTGTTCGACACTTTCGCGCTGACTCCGATTTCCGTCACGAACAGCAACTGAGACAAGTCTCTCATATGTCTGCGAAAACGAGATTGGGAGCACACAAAATAAAGAATTACTTAACGAAAGGGGGAAGAGGAGACTGGTTCAGTTTACTGGAATTTAGCATGAGAACAAAGCTGGCCGCCGAAACGTTGACCAACGCGTTGCTGCAGAAACACACGGTAATGTTCAAAATAATATGCGTTCATAGGCTCATGTGCTATGGGGGCGGAATACTTCTGTTTCCTGGGCGGAAGAAGAGGATTAGCGTTAAGGGTATCATTCGGAGTCTTAAGTTCAAAAGGAACTTAACTCAAAGCATAGGAGCAAAACGTGGAGTTTACAGTCCATTGGGGACCGGTGACCAGTTGTAGTTCTGTTCATACACCATTCGAATGAAGTCCATCAATCCAGGATGCCCAGTAGTTGCTATAGTAGTAACACGTTAGATCGAGGATATACAAAGGAGAGTCTAGTCTAACTAATCTGTCCAGCCAAAAAGTCTCAGACCGACAAAGCTGTTACGACGCCCACTGCCTTTTACGAGGGACGGGCAACCAAGTTGGTTTACACATCGTTTGAATGGAGTTCAGCATTCAAGGTTTTTGATACACCTTTTGTTCCTTCCAGAGCCAGTAATTACCATGGTGATTCGTACACCTTCCTTGGGACTTGTCCGTGATTGGCGGAGACTCAAGATGTCGGTACGCCAGACGGACGGTGTACTGCTGATTGGCCCTTGTACTCCCGTTGGGGCTTCTGAAACCGCTTTGTTGTGGAGTGACGTGCTCCGTTTCGTGGTGTAACCAAAAGGATCGAGTGGTTTTTCATAGAAGACTCGGCTGCCGACCGTAAATCCGCCATGTTCTGGTAGTAAACCGCTCGTTATCTACAGCTGTCGGGAGATCCCTGCTTATTTCACAGTCAGTCTTCGCATGGATGATCGTTTACAAATTCGGGGCCTGAGGATGCACCCTGTGTCATTGAGATGGTCTGTTCTTTTACCCGAGAGTCATTGGCAAACCTGTATCCATACGGTTGTTGTTACATTTTCGTGAGTCTTCATCGTTTCTGTTTCTGTTTTCTTTATACATCTGTTCTTATTTATTGATCTGCCACTTCACGAACTGTTAGTAAAACCGGCGGCAGCCCGAGCCATAGTACCTTTGGGTACGGCTAAGTTTGAGATTATTGATAATATGTGATTAATGTCCAATTGTCTTGTTATTGGTCATCTGGTGTTTTCCGGAGAGTTACCCAAAATAGTTGCTTCTAGACCAACTCTAGTTATTAGTTTTTATTAACCATCTTTTTTTGATTAGTTATCCTTTGTCGTTGTTTACTAATGTGTGTTATAAGCATGCCAAGTGATTATTGTATGTTGTAGAATGACTGGATTCCTTTAACCTGATCAAGTAAGTTGGCTTGAATCCATCGCGGTTGAGTGTGAAGTCATGTATGTTCGCAGTTCGTCGATGTCTCGACAACTACCATCCTCAGATAGTTCCTGTTGAACCGGACGCTTTGTCTCTCCGATGGTCGAAGCGAATACACAAAGCCAGCGATATTACCTTGCCACATAGTGAACTATTGACAGAACCAACGCGAGTCCGAGCCGCGGTACCCATGGGCACCATTGAAAACTGACACTGATGATAAAACTGTTCAGACATCTCTGTTAAATTTAATCTATTCTGTTTCTATCTTCTTCACAGCCGTTTTATTTGACCGCGCTTTGAACTTCGATTTAGTCACGGTTCCTTCGAAGTGACAACTTGCTCTTAGAGCCTGTGCACTAGCATGCACTCCTGGCCTGAAAGCATCTTCAGGAGAAAAGACACACGTCATCAAAAATCATTCGTTAAAGCATCGTCAGCCTAATGATGATTTGGTGCTCGTCCTCGTAATCCCAGTCTCCTAATCGCCCCATGCTCTTGGTGACATAGGAATCAGTGCCACATTGATAGGTCGTCTTCAAATTTAAGATCGAACAAAACAGGTTTGAGCGGGGACGTAGTTCTTTCACCCTCACTGTTTAGTAGATCAAGAATGCTCTTCCTGACGCCGTTATTTTCATCTATTCTGTGTCGGTTTTCAAGTTTTCTTTTTGCGATCATTCATTACCTTAGTTCCGACGCTGCACTTGGTTTCCTTATTTCAGCCTGTCGCTGAGGAATTTGTGATTCTACGCATAGACGTACAGATTTCTCAAAGGCTCCTTCTTTCTTTCGGCACCCATCCATTACCTCGTTGATTTTCAGCGCTTGCCGAGTTCTGGACGCCCGATCATCATTGGCTGTTTTTGTCGTGTGCAACGCATACTTGAATTAGGCCATTGCATTTGACGTTGTTTTGCGTTTTGACTACAATGCCGATTGATGACAGTGACGCTTTTTGGAAAATCTTCAAACCGCCATACACCGAGTTTGAAAAATACCTGAATGACTTGCGAACTTTCCAACGGGAAACTTGTACAAGCTTTTTTATCTCCACCTCACAGACTGCCGCGATGGCAAAGAAATATAGGGGAATTCATCTTCCACCGGGTCAGCCATATGCCAGTGTTGTCTACAAATGTGTACATTGCAAGCGTCGTACAAAAGCAAGCAAGCGGTAAGGTTGTGTTAAGCATATGATTATGTTAATTAGATTTGAAGACTACGGTTGCAATGCCTCTTGGGTTATGCACTATCGCAATGATGGATATCGGATAGAAAAAGCCACCTTACAACACTCACATAATTTTCAAGTTGGCAATCCAGGCTTATATCCTCGTAACAGACGATTATCTCCAGCTGATGAAGTGCATGTGTGTGAAATGATGCAGTATTTCAAAAGCACACGTGATCTCAAGGAGTATGTAAAAAGGACCTTTGCCGTTGCAATGCTTTCACAGGATGTGAGCAACTTACGTACGAGGTATGCTAAACAAGAGGCTCGAAAGGAAAGCGTATTGTTGAAAAAACTTTTGAAGAGTGAAGAACCGTACAATCAACGCATCAAAACAGAATCATAAGAAAAATGTAATTAAGGAGAATTTGCCTTAGATGATATTCATATGGCATTTTTTGCGTCGTTTTTTTCATAAAACAAATATACTCAGGCGAAGTGACGCCTCCAGATTTGTTAAATCGAAGATCTTGATGTGTTGATTTCGAACAGCAGGTTTACGCGAAAGCCGCCAGGTAGAAGTAAATAAGGACAATGCAACAGATGTCTTACAATTGTTTTGGGGATGTTCCTCTTAGCTTCTAATGTAGTCGGGCTGCGGATTTTTTTCGGAAAAGTTAGTCGATGATCTAATTTTTATAGTCATCGCTTTTCAGCTTCGTATTTTCCGATTTGATTTTATTTCGTTTCGTTTAAATAGTAAAGATTAAAGGAAATCCGGTTGCGTGATCGATTGCCCGCTCGACCAAGTCTAACATTGTGCATGTCAGCATTCACCGTAGATGTGATGGTGTGGAGTGTAAATTCTTACGTTTTTACTGGATTGGTTTTATATAACGAACTTTTAGGTTCTAATCCTCAATTAGGTATGCTAATGCAATCTTGTACGTCACACAACAGCAAACATTTTGTGATGTGAAGTTAGCAAAGTTAACTGAACAACTTGTCTAAGTCTCCATCCGTAAAGCTCCCAGTAATTTTATCTTATAGACGTTCGTTTCATCATCATCGTCATCAAAAGTTGTAATACATCGGTGATACTCATTGATCCTTAATCGCCACACAATCGTAAACTGAAAAAGCAAACCTTGTACAAGAAGAGAGATGAAAAACAAAGGGAAGGGAAAGGACTTAGCTACTAAAAATAACTACTTCTATATTCAAACGTTTAGCATCATGGTGCCTACACCTTGCAAACAAGCAACCGAGTTATAATTGGATGTAAAGTGTCACCAGTAAGACAGCTTCTTTACGGTTTTTATTTCCCCGCATCATTAAGTGTACTCACTTCACAGGCAGCTCGGCCAAACAACGACAACATTCATGCCACTGAGTCCCGTTAGCCACCGACTCTGTGAGTCGCAGTCTCCAGCCCGGAAGAAGAACCCGATCTACAGTGCCTAACCACCTGATGAACGACTTCATTCTTATACGCCAGGTCCTCATCTGTCTACCTCATACCTTAGGCCAATCGGCCGCAGCGCTCATGCGGTCGCTGACGTCTTTTGAAACATTCTTATTGGTTCGTTTACGTATATTCGCCAAAAATCGTTGAAACTTCATTCGTTATTTTATACCGTCAGTGGGCCTAACTAGACTGTGCTGTAGATCGAGCCGCCGTTCACTGTAACAGTGGTGTAGAATATTCTCAAAAATATACCAAAACGAAGTAAAAAAACGGCCAAACTATATTCAGATCGAAGGGCTAGAAACGAGAAAGTTGTAGGCACTTCACTGATTACGACATGCTGCCATTCTCGATGGCGTTTGTATCCAACAGTTTAGGTGATTACGAGGTCCAAACCGGACAGGTGACATATCCACTTTCAGCCAGTCAGTCATGATTCATTTTTAGCTCTAAGCGGTACCGGTCTCCACAATGGCTTGGATTGTTGTGGCGCACTGACGAAAGTATCGGTGGGGGCCTGGAGGTTGCGTACTGTTGGAGAAATTGAGGTAATGTAGCCTCGCGCCTGTACACAAGTGACACGTATGCAGCGGCCAGCACTGAATGTGAATGGTGGTCATATGCCCCACAGGCAGCGAAGTATGCGGAGGTCTGATTAAATGCGTGTGGTTGGTGCACATCTGTAGCCGATTTACTCCATTCTGATGTTCATATAGGCGCGACCTAAGCGCCATCCAAGATTGAGGCTTGATGTGATTAACTAAACTGACGGTACTTTCTTCGTCATCCTCGACATTAATTCCCCGGGAAATGACTTGTTCATTACGTCGTCTCATGAATATTTCGGTTATTTTTGCCTGTAATTAGCATTGTTTAGTCTCCTTTAAAGACACCGATTTTCTGGAAAGTGGTAACACTGAGAATTATCAAATGCAACTCATATAGTGACAGTCCGAGATTGATCATTTAGACTGCTACCTTATTGAAGGCTCAATCGGTCACGGTTTTCGTAGACGAAGTCATCTTACAATATAGTGTGAATGATAGCATTCCACATATATATTTTACACGAGTTGCTGCGTAAAATGTGTACTTTTCACTATCTTAAGGAAAACTCTGGAATGTGTAAGACGAGAAGGAAAAGTTGTAAGTAAAAAACACGTCAAATGTTAAATCAACGCACACGAAGACTAATAACGCGAGCGTTTGCTATACTTAGTAATATCAGATAACACCTGTTATCTTTCGAACGTCCCTCCGAAATAAACTCAAGTGTTATAGTGTCTTTGTACCCGTAATCGATATTGTATGCTAGCCACCAGGCAGCCGCTTCCGGTCTAATCCGTTAATGTTAGACAAGGTGCAACCTGGCAAATAGCGGTTTGACATTCGTAAAATTTGTCCAAGCTGGCGAAGTCTATGGAGAAAAATTATCGCACTCAGTTGTCGATGGAATCTCTCCGTCCAGTAGACTTGCTGGTCTGCTTTATTGTTGGTGGCGGTAGGGTATTTTTACCATGCCGCCAATGTTTTGGCCAAAACCGTTCCATCTTTCCTGTTACCTTGTTTCCGTTGTTTACCAGTGACATTTTCACGTCATCTTGCTCCCTACATGCTTTCTCTCGACGTTCCTTCAGTTATCCCGACCAACATTATGCATCCCGATAACTGTCGGCAAATCATACGCACAGTAATCGAAGGCAAACGTTATAATATGGGAATTTCGGAACGCAGTCTGTGGTCTTCTACACCACATGTATTCATTTTTTGTATCGTTGTTGTTTTGTGTTACACAGCTTTCTTTCGCTTACTTTTTTAAATTGTGTCTCTCATTCATACATCACATAGTCCGTTTGCTTTTCGAGTCTGATATGCACTACTTTTAGCCTATAAAACCCAGAGCGCTGTATGTATGTATGAGTTTTTCGGCCTCTTTGAAGATTCCTCCGTGACTCGGTATTCAGTCCGTTACTTATCTTTTTCCACTCTGCCAGTATTACCCCAATTATCAACCGGCTAATTGCGCTTTTCCGTCTATTTTTTTAACCGTTGTACGCGTCACTGTTTCCTCAATCTTCTGTATCCGATAGCATTATTCTGCACCGAGTTTGTTCTCACGATTAGTCATACGTTGAGATTCCATTCCCCTTTCTTCATTTTCCTACCATCGTTTGATTTTTTAACACTGAATTTGGTGTTTGTTGCATCCCGTAAATCCAGAAGGTAATCAGTGGAGTAGCTCGTATCTTTTCATATGTAGAGTGAGTGCGAGCGTACGCACAAGAGCATGAATCAACATACGCATCGCCCATCAGCAAGCAATCATGTAGTTGGTCAAAGAAGTCAGTAAGAAACAACACTGCGGCAGGGCGAACAGTAAGTTAATGTGCGAGTTGACAGCACGCCCATGGCGTGGTTGGCGGCATCTGTTTCTGTTTAGCCTGTCGCAGTGACCGAAACCAATGGACGCCTACGCTTGATCATCACCACAAGCGGCTTGCACTGAAACACTTATGGTTCCAATCACACGCCACGTACCCAGTGTAAACCCGAAGGAGTGAGACCAGGAGGCATGTGAATGAGACCTTTGTGTCTTACTGGTCAATGGTGGTTAGCTAATTGATAGGCTAGCATGAAACTGAAACCCCTATCTCTCGGGAAATAGCGGTAAGATCTAAACTGGATAGAAAAATCTTGAAAATGTAATGCAAGTGGTTGAGTATACGTGTACATGCTAGTGCACTCCGGAGAAAATAGAAGAAAAAAAATGAAGTTCTGAGCTGAACTGGACGAAGACAGACAAAACATTCACAATACGGTACACCAACGAGGCTGAAGAAAAGGGAAGGCAGAAGGTCACAGCACCCAGGCTTCTGAAAAGGAGACCGGGTGAGATGCCAAACGACGGTAGTCAATGGTCAATGCGAACAAGAAAGAAATGAACATAACTGATATAATTTGCTTGAGCCCAACGTAACGTTGATGACTTATCCGAGGCGCCCGGCGCATTCGTGGCGACACACATCGCTACGCCATGTAGTCCTGTCACCACGACCTGTGATACCGATGGACCCCTTGCGTTTCCATTCTCGGTCGCGCAGTAATTGCTCACTGAACTTGATGATGTCTGTCCGGATTGTATTTCTCCAGGCTGTGTGGTTCAACGCCAAGCTTTCCCACTACCTAGAAACAAAGGCACGGTTAGAGCATCCCTGAAATCTTGTGACATTTTTCCTGCCCCCAAATAGAGTAAGCCAGCTAGAGCAAAGTACATTTGAACACCGGTCCGCCATTCTTTAATATTTCTCCCGGTAATCTACCTTCGCCTACTACCTTTCCAACGCGCAGTTGTCCAATCGCTCTTTGCACCGCTGACAAATCTGGAACAAGCGTAAGCGAAGATTTGACGGCCTGTTGCAACAGATTGTTCACAATCACCCAGTCAATGGCAGCAGGACGATTTGGTAGGCTACTAAAATGTTTGCGCCAGACTTTCATGATGTCCTCTGGTTGTGTGAACGAAGAGCCAGTGCCCACGTCAATCACAAAAATGTTTAAACGTGTAAGCGATAAGGGACTTTTTGTCCAATTGGGATTCAGCTCTTTCATTTTTACAGACTTCAACTAGTTGCTTCTGAAATAAACCACTGTGCTTTCGTTTCGCTCTGGTTAGAATTGACCAAGGATACACACTGTTGTTCTCTAGCAAGACAAAACCCGAGCCTGTTGTATATTTTCTAGAGAGACTGACCGGGCAGTCTCTGAGAGTTCAGAATTTGCAATCAGTCGTAAGTGATGCTCAGATTGTATTGTATTGTATTACCAGTAAATATCGCTCCATGTAATTTCAATTTCTAGTGATGTGTTAATCGTGGGGCAATCGATTTGGATTCCGTAGGACAATTACTTTTATAAAGTGGCTCATGTGTTTTCATTGCCACAGATAGCGCAGACAGACAACCGCAATTCTGATTTTTGAAATGTGACTGTTTATCGGTTCGTTCACTTCTGCATTAGTACATGCAACCATCCAAGTAGATAAGGTCAGTCAAAGTTTCTGACATTCCACCATCAACATTCAATGCAGACACAAGAAGTGACATATCCTGAAACAGTCAAGATATTCTAAATTCGAGCATGTGACTTTTCGCTTAGTGGCTAGCAACCTTGACTTCCGTATGACTAGTTTAAATTTGATCCTTCGTCAGATTTTTTCTTCTAGGACGTCTTTTAACATCTGTATCATTTGATTAATCACAGATGTATAATTACTAATTCCTTTTTTTATTATATTCGCAGCCGGCCGTAGATGATACCTTTGGTATGTCTTTGTGAACAATCCTCGAATACCACAGATAAGTATCTCGACCGCAAAGCGTCCGTTTTGTTGGGATGTGGGTTGTTAACATCTTCCGTCGTCTATGTGTTGTCGGCGTTCATAGCTCCTGCATTTCGGCGTATTTGTTTGCCCTACTTGCCCGCAACCACTGTTCAATTAAACAGTATTGCTAGGCTCTTACACACCGCCCAACAAACCGAACAGCTGACTTCTTTGGGCTCTGTAATTGATCTGGGCAGCGGAGATGGACGCGTTGTAAATTGCGTTTTAATTGTTTTCCAATCATCATTACTATTTTGTTAGCTTATAGATTTGTTTCGACGTCCGGAATTGCGTCTTGATCAAGGTGTTGGCGTAGAACTGAACCGCCCACTTGTTTTTTATTCGCGCTGGAACGCGTATCGTATGGGTATTGATCGCTCAAAGTTACTGTTCATTTGTGGCGATATGTGGAAAACAGATTTGTCCAAGTATCGCACCATACTTGTGTTCGGAGTTGATTGCATGGTATGTTCGCTTATGCACTGTTATTATCTCATTTTTATCATAGTTCTAAGGCCTTAGTAATTCCACAGATCCGCCTTGTTGTGGATGCTTTTTTGTTATTCGTATCTTTCCTGACGGTACTGTTTCCAAACTGTATTATGCTGTTATGATAGATATTTCACATTTGTATGGATTACACTTGGAAAAGTTGTTTGAAACGTTGATCTCAGGGCCGATTGCTGATCACCTGTTACTTAATTCGAAATCCTTCCTTGTGATTTGCTTCAGTAACCAAACCCAGTATGCTAAGTCTCTACGTTTGCAGTTTCCGAGTTTATATAATATATTTCCTATTTGGGTAATCTCAGCAGTAACGTCCAAGCCTTAATGTACACGCTTAGACGAATTGGTCTGTAACACTCGGTAAGCACGAATCAAACAAACACGTTTTGTATTAAGTGTATTGCTCCCATTCTGGTATGCACTAGGTGAACAACTGTCTGTCCAAAGTAGGTTAGGCCATTTGATGTTGTTGTAGCCCCTTCTGTAAACTTCGTTCGCATGATATTTGAGTATCACTGCTTCATTCGATCACTGTTCCAGTTTGTTCTTACGTATTTCCTTCATTCATTCACTTGACTTCGATAGTGTCAATAGTTCAATATTTCTTAAATCCCTCTGGTCCCAATGATAGATGATAGAATAAGAAAAATCTAATTCGTCCTCTTCACTTTAGAAGGACTGAACTACTGTCACTGTCTTATAGGACCGTTTACACCATCCGTCCAACTTGAAATGGAAGCTTGATTCGGAAATCCGCCTTCCACATTTCAATTGATTGTCAGTTATCCTCACTTTTGTCCATCAGCACATCGAGTTCGGTGGAGTAAACGAATGAAGACCACGTGTAGGAGCAAGTTTTAAACATTGACCAATATTCCTTAAGAGCCACATGAACGACGTTCACTGAACTTTGCCTAATTCATTGGTAAATCGATTGAGAATAACACAACGTGACGAGCAAATTGTAATATCCCTCGTTTCTACCACCTGGGACGATGGTCTTCCTCAGGAGTGCTGTAATCGAAATCACATTCAGTGTGATTTGAATGAGTGATTGTTCACTTGGTGCATTACCCTAATGATGCAGTAAATCTGAGGAAAGGTATTAATACAACCAACACGAAATGTGCATGTCGTATTACTGTCGTCTGAACGCTGCAGACCATCATGATCATTTTCGTTCGAAATTTTGTTCTGTTTAATACAAAAGTGTTTTCTTACCTAACTTGTTTTCTTTATTTAGATGAAGCAACTGGAAGAAAAAATCAAACACGAAGTCTTACCGAACACGTTTGTCATAACTTGTCGTTACCCTCTACCTAAAACTGTCCCATATCGGTTGATCGATGCTGGACCAGATTCTGTATATTTTTATCGATTTTAACCGTTCTTACTATTTTTTACTCGAGAACTGATTGTTGCTTGTCACAATGGAACAACCGATACACATTGATTCACCAACAGAACTGGAGCTGTATTGTTTCCCGCTAGAACGAAGCAATCAACCAACCCTGTTCACAAACCAGCGTATTTACTGCAGGCAATGACTGAATGAGATGTGTAAAGTCTTGTAGGTCGTAGTACAAATCCCGATCCTGACGAAGTTGTGTACTAATGATGAAATCCAATTAGAGCGAAACTCGAATGTAATGTTTTCCTTTTGAAGTAGACTAGCCGAAAGGCTCATCTGAATGCGAAGATTGCTTTTAAGTGTCTAAGCTGTTCAATTTGAAATTTCACCGCGTTCCGCTAACATGTGTCAATTAATGTGGGCCTGTTACAGAAGTGCACATTAAAAGCTTGACGTCATTACATTCACGTATGCAATGCATCACATCCAGCAAGTGTATACGTATAGCTTTGGCCTCTTTTTTTATCCCGGCATTTAATCAGTTAATGCCGTTTCTGAAATTACTCGGAGAAAAAGACGCTTATTTTTAACTACTCATTGTTAGTTTGTACAGAACAGGTGGAAAATACAAAGTACAGAAATTTGCCGTCCTGTCCACCTAACGAGAAGCACCATCCGAAGAGCGCAACCGGTGTTGGGTGTTTCCACTTTGGACATTTAAATCTCGTGGTACACAATCGATTTGGGTGCAGTACGTGAACAAAACTTTGCTTTGTAATAATCGTCTAAATGGACTTTCCCCCATGATTATTAGTGGATTCTCGTGAAGAATGTTCTCAGGGTCATAAAGAACCCTAGACAACTAAAAAGGAGTATAATTTTGGTTATCTATAGATAACTCCGGTCCGCCGGCTGTACGATATGTAAAATTTTTGGGTTAAAATTACAAGACGGAGAACGAGAGGACGAACTTTGCGTGTTGAATGTCTGTATCTGACGTGTGAGTTCGTTCACACAGTCGGTTTGGAGTGCCAGTGCTTCCGGCGCGGGCGCAGGTACTTGGGAGACATGTTTCTCGTATGTTTACCAGATGCGGTCGGCGGTGCCGGTCCACTACGATAAGGCCACCTAGGGGTTAGCACTAAAGATATTCTGAACATTCCCACTCAGGAGCTGGATCCGTAATTTTTTCAAGAATAACTGCTCAGGCTCTCTTGAGCCCTTTATGCGTTGCATGTGGTAGAGAAGCTGTGAAGGCCTCTGATTGCCCAATTCGGTGGTGCTGAATAGTCGGACAATGTATTATAAGTTACACAGACCACTACACTTGATAGTGGCGTTTTTGAGCTGTTCGCAGGGGCTTAATCGAGTCAGACAGCTCCAAAATGTCGTCCATGACAGAAGACGGGAGAAGGAAGACCACTTTGTGCAATTTTGTCAGTTCCGTAGTTACATTTCACAACACAATATTGGCCTCCAGCTGTGCAAACTAGCTCTGAGGTTTGTTCTCCCTAGATGACACGACGGGGACCGGAAGTGCGCTGACAAAGATGTCTGACGACTTACAAATCTGTTCCTACTATTTACCGACAGTAACAGCGATCAAAATTGAATAAATCACTACGTAAAAAGTAATAATAACTTCAGACAAACAAAATATACTGGCGAGAAGTTATAAAATGTGTGGTCTTACTAGTTTCATTGCGTATGTGCGCTAGATTAACAGCTTCCAGGTACACACCGTAAATACCAGACAAGTGAAAATACGTGATTGAGAAACGTGTACTATACGGAAGTTACAACGTGTCTGGGGCAAAACTAAACGACACCAATATGCGAAAGTAGTAGAGAGGTTTAGGATCCAGCAGTCGAGTGCGCGAACAAGCCGAGAGCGTGTGGCGCCATTGGTGAAGAGAGGCAGACGAGCATGTAAACAAACAAACGGCCGCATTCGGCAATCAGACGACAGGTAAAAGGTTTATACGACCATGTATAACGTGAACTAGTATTTTAGGGAGAATTTTACACATCGTACCACAAGCAGATAGGGAGTTGTCCTCCGGTCACTACATGTTTTCCGTTTATCCTTGTTTGCGGCTCATGGATGCTGTGTGGCTGTCGCGCAGTGTTGGATTGAGCTAACTTATAATAATGAAATCCAGTGTGACCGTCAACCTTGTTCTCGATCTCATTCATCGACGCAATATGACAATGAGTGGCACGATGCGGGCATGTTGGATGAGCCAGACACAGTCCTGGTAAAATAGTGAGCTCACGGAGGTGATCAGTGCGGTGCTACACTGTATGTTACAGTGACGACAGGCCGTGACAACTTGAGCACAGACAAAGTCGCCAACTTGCATAGATGTGAAGTGAATCGTATTCTTAAGTGTGCTGCCTACAAAGTCGTCAAAATCGTTTGTAGCTTTCTAACCGGTGATAAATGTGCGTCTCTTAGTACACGTTTTCGGACCTAGCAGTGCTTCTTTGCACTTACCTTTTAACCCAGTTTTGACTTGATTTACAGGGTCAGTCGCGCTATTCTTC
Organism: Paragonimus heterotremus; assembly: GCA_013368495.1. NCBI lineage: Eukaryota > Metazoa > Platyhelminthes > Trematoda > Plagiorchiida > Troglotrematidae > Paragonimus > Paragonimus heterotremus. Next base: position 42,439 of record LUCH01004608.1, on the reverse strand, counting down.
ATCACCAATGTTTGTCGTTTTGTTTATCTTAAAGCGGCAAAGAAATCAAGTTCTGTCGAAAGCTGTTTCATTCCTTACTTGAGTCCGTCTAATTCCGGGGACATTTACAACTGGCGACGGAAGAATTCACGATGTCACTTGTGTTAGAGAACATGCAGATCCTCTTATTTTTTATCATCCTATGAGTAGCGAACACTTTTTTGAGACCATCTTGTGATGATGGATAAAAGATAAATATCAGACGAAATCCACATGCCTAGGTCTTTCTTCGGATTGATTTATCTGATGTGTGCTGTGCTAAGTGCCTTATAAATCACAATGGCGTTGCCAGAGTCCCTACCGAATGTCATGTATACACACTTGTTATTTAAGGGGAAAGTGCGACCGTATGATCAGCGCCTACTCACGTTAAATGCAATCTTTGGTGCACTACGACTACTAACATGCCAGGTTTTTAGATCGTTAGCATGAAGAACAGCGATGCCGGAGATAGTAGCTAGGATGTCGTTGCTGCAATTAGGAAACATAAGAACCGTCTATTGACCTTTCAGTCACCTCTCTATAGATCAGAGGGAGATGATAAGTCTGACGCAGTCTCCACCCTAAAAGTCCTCTCATGAAGGTAAGAGATAATCCAGCGAAGAAGTTCTCAAATGCCATAGGTTCTCAGCTTATGCCACGTGGATCAAAGTCGAATGCCTTGGCGAAATCGAAGAAAATAGCTTCTGAATTTGGACCATTTTCTTTGGCTTCCGTCATGCTGTCCATGATGATAAGCATATTCGTTGCGCATAAACAGTTCGGATAGAAGCCATACTGCGTAGAGGAAAAGACCATTCCCTGTGGAGTGTGGGGATGGAGTGTTTTGGTAAGCGCTCCTTTAGCTTATATGGTATTCCATTAAGGGTGATTGCTAGCGATGAAATGCCGACTGTTTACCTTGAAAATTTCCGTAACCGTGCCTCCTTTCCACGCGCCAAATAGAATACCAGTGTGGACTGTCTGTTTGAACAGCATGTGAAGCGGTACTCCCAGGCTAGCAACAGTTTCCTTGAAGGTCCTATTGTGGACTGTCTAGACCCATCGTGCCATGTGAAATAAGGTGGAATGAGAGGTGTCAACGCTCAGTAGGAAAGTTAGCATTAAGAAGTGATTGCCCAAAGTTTCACAGAGGTAGGGTGGGACGCTATTTCAGTGGTGCAGTTTTGTGGGCCCCTAAATAGTACACCTTGAATACCTCGGCAACCACCTGGGGGTTGGAAGAAATTCCTTTTAGCGCGAGGTCTTAATAGGACTTTTTCTTGTACGAGCTTAGGATGTTTACGGATTTCCCGCCTACGCCAATTTCGAACGGTAAAAAGTGTGCACAGATACTCTACATTGCCTCTAAGTGTGTGCTTTGGGATTAGGTGGTGTAGCGACTATAACAAATGATATTTTTGATAGTCGCATTCACTTGTACATTTCTGATGATTTT
>LUCH01004607.1:27255-47025 GCA_013368495.1 Paragonimus heterotremus | reverse complement strand
CTCAGCCGTCACCGAGGGCCTGACTGGTTTGCAATGAGGTCTAATTTCCTCAGCCGTCACCGATGTCCTGATTAGATTGTTTTGATAAATTTACCTTCTAACAGTAATCAGTGCGTTTTTCTATGCATTTCTTATTCACCAAAGGTTGGTCATCAGGTAGTGTTGAGATTATCCATTCTCCATATCATTTGGTGGTTTCCGTGATACAAGTAACTGAGTGGATAACTGGGTCCAGATGTGAGTTTTTTAGCCCTCGAAGTGACTTCGTGACTCAAGTGGATAAACGTTTGCTGCGAAAAAACGTTCCTTTTGCTGGTTTGAGTGAAACCGATATCCGAATTTGGCATAATTGAATCTCGTCTATCTTATCAAGTCTGTCACACTAATCAATGTTATCGAACTCATCAGAGGTCAACCCACACCACATTTTATTTGATTTGACGAATTTATTGGACTGCTATATTTACCCGGCAGGATTCACAAGAGGGTACGCTTTGGCGAAATCTTCAAAACGCATGGAGCAGCTGGTCACGTTCACGACACCTAGATCCGGTTAGCGGTCAGTCCGTTTTCAGTCGTGCTTCGGCTTGCTCGTTATCCACACTGCTTCACGAGAATATTGTTTGAAGCCGTGGTATTAGATCGGTTGGACAGACTTCTCAATGGAACTGTTCCGGAGCAGTTCGACAAGTTTGTGCTGTGATGTTTTCTCCAGTTTTTAGACGAATATACAATGAGGGCATCCTTGTACTATTGCTGGCCCATTTCCTCTGGTTAGGTTAGGTGAGCCAGCTGATACGGATTGCGTTCCAAATTTTGGGTTCATTACCGCCAATGCTTTCCTGGTATCTATTTTCTACAGCTTCCGTTGCGAAGCTGTCCGATGGCTCTGTGTCAGATCTGTGAGGAAATGGAAGCACTATTTGACATTGTGTTGTGCTGGATCGTTCGAGTTCGTTCAAGGGTTACATGCCGAATGGACTGACTGCCAAAGTTCTTGAGCCGGTTTTTTGTGATGTATGATGTTTGTGTGCACGAAGTGTCAGTTCCTATCCACTATTACTTTGAGTAAACGGGCAGATCAACAATCTTCTTAAACGGATCACACAATTTTTGTAGTGTCGCTGATCAGCATAGGTCCTTATCGACTCGCCTTAATTCTCCACCGGTCAAACTGTGTTTCACGAAACTGACCAGTGCGTTGGCGACGAACAGTTTGGCATGTGCTCCTGCTTTTTTGTTCGGATCACTGTGAAGATAAATGTTTCATATTCCTGTAGGATTTCGGATGCCGGCACTTTGTCATCACGTCATTCCGGAGGTGTCTGACGTCATTATTGCGTTGGCTGCCGCCACGTTGTGAAATGTTGCTTACCGTTAGGAATGTTGGATCTCGGATCATTTGGTACACGCCAGAATGAGCATTTTCGGTGAGCACTACTGATATTTAATATGTTTGATAGCTCCTTTTGGACCACGACCTGTGCTGATGCTCCCCTACGGCACTTTCGTTCATTTCATGAGCATTTCCCACACGACTCAACATGTTTGGTCGGAGCATCCGAGTTGGATTTCCCATTATGACTGAGAAGTATGAGACTTACTAGCTGGCGATACGTGCAACCCCTAGACTTTTGCTCATTGCGAAAACCCGCATTGTTTTCCATCGTATTTACTTCCACAATAACTCGATGGGCCAACTAAGTGTCAGAATATTAGTCTCCTCAGGTACCTAGCATTTCGGAATGATTGGTCTATAATCTGATGTTTACAGTGCTCATAAACGAATGTATTGCAAGCAGCAGCTCCTGATTCCTGTGTCGCCTGCGGTGGTTAGATCCTATCAGATGTGATATTCAGAAGAAGGGGATTACTAATTCCGCATTCTAAACACTGAATCGGTCTGTCTCAATCTAAGCTTGGTCAGTTTGGCGACTACCAATCACTTTGAACTGAGCAGTGAATCTGGTGGCTAAGGGCAGGGCCGACTCGAGGTATGTACCCCAGTATGCTCTGCAGACGTTAACTGAGTAGAGCCGTCTATGACCAACAGTGATGATAAGTCCGAAACTTTAGCAGAAGGTTGTTGGCGTTAGCTTGCAGTTGTCCCCTAATTGTCTGTTGTAACACAAATAGATGAACATAGTATTGGGCAGGACAGCAGAGAGCTCGTGTGCTGGTTTCTATTTTCTTAAAAGTCTTCAGTATTAACTGAAGCGTAAAAGGCTCCTAGGTATTCAGATGTGTGGCACTCACTCTCCTCGGAGGAGACATGTTCCTAATTCATAAACAGCGAATACTGGTCCTGGTTATGCCTCTCGGTTGTGTAAATAGTAGAATCCAATTCACCGTTTAGTTTTATTATTATCGTTGTTGACAAAAGAAGTGTTCGATGATGGGGCGTCCGACTTAGTTTCCACCGATAGGTGATCGAGTGCTCATTTTATTGATCGGTTCATTCGTTCATTCACAGCGATCATGAACTTCATCGGAACTGCTATGTAGTAACCTAGGAGAAAAAATTAGCAACAAAGATATAAACCAAGGCCAGACGGAATAACTAGAAATGGCGACTGCCATGAAATTCCTTCGAGCTTAGTGAGGAAGCAATTGGATTCCATGATGTACCATTTCAACCATCCAACTTAACCCTCATCGTAAGGGTTTTACGCATTCGTGCAACTTGTCCTTAGCAGACTGCTGTAAAGGTATTTTCCCAGCTTTTCAAGCGGGCCTGATGTACCACGATTAAGATGTACAGGATTTGGACGTCTGATCATGGGTAATAGTCCAAGCAAACACGAAGTAGTGGTCGATAGGTTTCTGCTTGCATAATGGATTGCGAATGGGTGGTAGGTGTATTTGTTGATGGCGAGTTGCTCAGGTCGACGGTTGCCTGGCGTCAATGCTAAGCTGGTCAAAAGTTTATGTTAATTTACTGTCATTTGAAAGTTAAAATACATTTTCAGCATGGAACGAGAGGGATATTGTCTAGCTCGAGAGTTTACCCTTCCGAAAGGAAAGGGAGGGTCTTCATCGCGAATAAAATGCGTTAAGTGAATAGTCCTAATGTTACATAGTTTTATATGTTTTGACCAACTTGCCGTGGATATATTTACATGCCGTCCTCGAGTTAACGTGCTTAGTCCTATTTTTCTAGCCAAGTTTCTAGAGTGCTTCATACTGGGACGGTGATGATTCATTGCATCTCTGCTGTGTTTTACCATATCAATTGTTATATCAGTTTTTACCTTATTCGGAGTAATACGTGAAATCCACGAAATGTTTAGTAATCAACTTGAAATGTGTTCCCCAAAGAACGAACGGCTCCCTCAGTGTCACACGCTTATTTTTCTACAGCTGAACCCCATCTTCAGCTGTCAGAAAACACAACGACTCGTCTGTTTCAAACACTGTATACTGCTTTCAGTGTGAAACGTCCCGAAGCGGTTGTGATTCATTGGGATTAAAGGATTTTTACTACGACTGACAGAATACATTTTGTCTAAAAGATTTGAACATCCACTGTGGTCAATGCGTAGACAACACCTTGTCCGTTATTTTGATTTAAGATTGTTTAATGGAGGCAGCTCTTATAGGCTTCGCGACACCCATCGAAATTTGTCTCAGTTGTCCGACTTAGACGGCCACAGAGCTGCACTTTCATCGTGTTAAAGTCACCCTATATTTCCACTCATCTTCGAAGTGTTCTTGCAAATTTTCATTGTGTAATCCTTTTCTCTCAAACGGAGACATACGAAGGTTCCTTTCAGATTTTTCTCCACGTCTTTCGCCAACAACTTTAAACACTTTGGAGCTCCACATAAAGTATACGGCACCTGGGACAAAATGCCATGTGCTTCAAAGTTGCTGTGGTTTTAATTAGTTTCTGTTTTGTAGAGAATTGATGGTGCACACTCTCCAAATAGAGTGTGCTACAACATTCTTACCGAACAGTCTCCATTACTGTTAATTCTGAACAGAGGGTTTGTGTCCAGAAAAGTAAAAAGGCCGCTATTGTGACTGCAGTCAGCAACCGGCCTCTTCTGACACTTGTATTGGACCGCCGACAATTGCATTTTCTAGAAGACTTCAAAGATTTTAGTGCTTCCTTTCCAGATGTCCACGGCGATGAATTCCTTATCCCGACGTTGTTTTCCGAAGTTGGTGGTGATGAGTCAAGCTGTATGAACTGGATTAAAGGCATTAGTTTGGCGACAGTGGACCCACACGGAAGACTGTACGTTTCCTTCGAAATGAATTTAAGTGCATTTGTCTGCTTCCAAAAAATCATGCTTCAATCGTTCGGATTGTGCTCCGGAGAAGTTTAGCTGTGCTAGCTGAGAGTGGGGGGGGGGAGCAAGCGGACGCGCATTGTGCTCATTCTGCGTCGTGGTCTGACTGATCGAAGTCCGCAGGATAACTTCCTCACGTTGGTGTGCTTGTGCTGTGTGGACGCACACCCACGGTCCACTCTCCGGTTGGACAGACAATTGGCCTATCTCTGGCACAGCAGCTTAGTGCAAACAGCCGGTTGAGTATCTAGCCGTTGATGCCGCCAATTTCCTTGGATCGCATTATTGGTTAGGCTTAAGGTCTGTAGCGATTAACTTTGTTTTGTGTAACGGCTGACTGCATGTCTGTCATGCTTCTTCAGCCAAAGACTGCATCAGGCCAGCTGGATTGACTGGTGCAAGCAAGCCTGTCTATGTATAGATCGGCATTCCAATTAGGCTTGGAATTAGTTTGAATAAACAGGCTGGCAACTAAGTAACATACGATTTGACGTGAAAAACATGACTGTTCCGACAGACGGGCGAACAGTGAATTCTTGCTTGATGGACGTAGAAATACGGTTAGCTCATCGTTATTCTTGCAATTGACCCCCAGTTGTTTAGGTATGGTTCGACGTATGGAACGCTGAAATTCGGTGGAATCCATTAGGTGTTTCAACGCTAAGTACGTTGACAAATGGATATTGCCATCCAACGGTGTTGGAAACCTAACAAAATTGTGCGAAAACAGAGTGCGTGCTGAACAGGGAAAAAAGAAGATCGGTGGAATAACAGGTGAGTTTCTCATCTGCGAAATTATCGAGAGTCCTAAAGAAGAGTGCGATAGGATTTAGGTCAGGAATGTTTGGAAACATAGCATGCAGTTCGTGGATTTGTGAGATATCGACAGTTTCCATCCTTTTTACGAAATACAACTTCAGAAGTTTCGCTTTGAAGACACGGATAAACGAGGAACATTTTGCTGATAGTTTTTGAAGGGTGACAGGTTTTATACGCTGTTCACATATGCGTCCATACTCCGTTTAAATGGAACGATTTGAAGGCCTTATTTTCGGACTATCTTCCATTCTTGTCGTTACGCCTAAACAGTACGATCAACAACCTACAGTATGTGCAGTCGTACCAGGAGCAAAATTATTATGACCACTTTTTCTTTCGAGAAATTTCAGGTGATAAGTTTCCTAATACCTAACCAAGGATCTACTTCGAGACAGTCTTCTGAACATTTGCCACAAAATCATCGGGCATCGTAACTGGATCAGATAAACGTCCCTGTTTGACGGTGCGCCGCCACGTTACACCCGAACTGTACAAACTTAATATACAGCTGTAGGACAATTTACACAGGTTTCATAATTTACAGGTTACACATCGAGCCGAGCGTTTGTAACGTGATTGACGAGGACAACCACACAAAATGTGGAAAATTCATATCGGCAAGTATGGTGCCATTGATGGGGGGGGCTATCGCTGTTGGCATTGTCCCATGTGACCAGTTCACGCAAAGCTGCAGCACGTTGTACCAGGAGTCATCATCTTAATAAGATGGAGGTCGCTTCAGTGCTATATCAAGGTGCCTATCTCGGTCAAACGCACCTTCAGGATTCTACTATTCGATGATGAATGGTACAGGGGGTCATTTCTATACATGGGACTGTTTACGGCACGACGATGAGTCTTGGATGGTGGGTTGTTAGCAAGCGCCTTGAGTTTCTGTGGTTGATGGTTTTACATGACCAAGAAATGAGTGATTGTTCAGAACAAATAATTCTATCTGTTGCCTGATCTTGCACTGCATGGATCAACGTCGAAATGGTTTGGACGTGTAGTGGACAAATGGGTAAGCGCTAGACCCTCGTCCACTAACAATTTGGTATGACTTTCCTGAAGAGCAGTCGTAACGTACGCCCAATAGGCATCGAACTAGAGAATGCAGCGGGGTTTGGAAACAAACCGTATATTTCTAGCGATGTTTTGAAATATGATAAGCAGTTAGCTCTAACGTAGTCTGGGGCCAACGGCAGTAACCAAGAGGGGAAAGAAAAGAAACGCGAGATCGGCTGACCCCCACTCGGCGGCACTCAAATGCGCACCAAGCGAAAAGTGCGTGGAACCCTCGAGTGCGTTAAACAACGCTTGAATACGTCCCGGTCAAACGACCTTGAATAATGAAATAATAGATGAGTCGTTAGGAAAGGGACAAGCGTTCGCTGCTCGCAATTGATTGCACGGCTGAAGAAAGTGGCGCTGAGTTCGTATCATGCCTCCTACAGAATCATACGTACTGAACAAACAAGCAGGAAAACACGGTTGTAGTCGAGATCCTTAGAAAAGCTAAACGACCGCGGGTTACTACAGACAGATGAAGTAATTCATAATGTCCTCAAAACTCCAGACGATCAAACGGCGAATAGAACGAAAACAAGAAAACGGACCTCGTAATCCAGCCCTTGTTCATTTGGGGTTCGACAGTGTTAGCCGGAGCTGGTACTGCATAAGTGAATATGTAGGCATGTAACACTGTGGTCCAATGTCTCTTAGTCTGCTTACTCGAACATTCTTACCTCCGTTGAATCTAAAAAATTGAGTGCCACGTTTCTACTGAAGTTGGATAGCCAATTTCTCTTAAGATACACATTCTCTACTGCAGTAGGCTTTAGGAGATTTGACTTCGGAAGCTAGATTTGGTGGCGGTATCCCATTTAACGACAAAATATTGCCCTCCGATCCTTATTCTGAATTCTGCATCTACTGTAATCTGACCATGTTTGACAAACAGGAAATCTCTCGAAATTTACACTTATAGTTCCTGTCGTTTATGAGGGGCACATATATCCACCGATTGGTGAAAGAGTTGCATACAAGTACGTAAGTAATTTGATCCTGCAGGTTATCAGGGTTCGGAATGACAATTACCCTGGAACAAGCAATGCAAAAACCATTTCTACTGGAGAGCAGTGGAAAATGAACCCGAACATGTTGCGGAGTTCCATGACAATGAACGGTAGTAATTCGGACCCATCCGTACTACGTTTATGAACCATAATGGGCAGCTTTTGGTTGTCTGCGAAAGCGTTCAACGAGGCTGTTTGCTATTAGATGGTACGATGTGGTACGTGTTTGTTTGCAACCGAGGAGTTTTGTAAAGTGTTAAAATAATTTAAATTCAAATTGTGAACTTCCATCAATTGTAATTGTAGAGGGCACTCCGAAACTCGCGACCCGGTATGTAACAAATGCACGTGTATCAGTGATGCCGGTAGTGTCTGTAATAGGAATTGCTTCAAGCCAATGGGTTGCTGCCCATACCTTGTACCCTCTGTGTGAAAACGGTAGGAATACCAATGTGAACCAAATACCTAGTGTCTCCAGTTTATTTAACCGTGTGAATGATTTTCGCTAATGTTGATGTGATTCTTTCGCCACTGTCTTTAAAAAGGAGAAATGAGAGAACTATGACCTTGTCACCTTTCAACAGTTACGGTTCTGGTGTTACCTCTACTTCTGGCAGATGTCCGTCTAGAACGTAATGACTGACCATCCTGGTCACATCAGTAGGACAGCGAGTCCCACTGGAACTGACTTTCGGTTCCTGCCCTCCATCTAAAGGATCGCATATCGTTTTCCGGCCATTGCCGACACTTCCTGAATGTGGTTACGTAACCCACAACCATCCGTTCAGAAAAAAATTGTCCGGGCCTTACGGTTATCTTTGCCGACTTAACAACTCCGAAGGTCACATCAGATGTTTATTTGACCTTTCATTCCAAATTGTGTGACCTAATCATGTAACGGCTTGCTTTTTACTTCGCTCTACTGATAACCCTAATCATATAAATTGTTAAATAATTACCTCTGTGAATGAACCAGGATAATCCGGACTTCGATTTTCAGCCCCCAGCATTTGAGATCCGTTCGTAACGGGTATTAGAAAACATTGCGACGATCCCAACTGGGCGATTCCAATTCCGTTGTAGCCCTCACTAACAAGTTTTTCTTCTTCTGGGTATCTGCCTCAACTTGATTGGTATCACAGGCTGAATCCCAGGGTATTTGGCTGGCCTCATATACAATCACATAATTATTTGGATTCAGATCACCTACGGCTATTTACTTAGTGGACGGTGCTTCTGTTTTGTTGGAATATATAGGACTGCAGTCATCTTGTTATGATGCGTCTTGGTCTGAAGGCATCTAATGATTTTCCAAGCTTTTGCTTTAATCGAGTGGAATTCGTATTTGGCGGTTCAGAGATCCGTACGGAACCCTGACTGTCTATCTGATACGACGAGGGCATCATTGACAGCTGTAAGTTCGACACGCCGAAAATTAATCTATACCTCAAACCAAGAGAAAGCCGCAATATTTTCAAATGGTCCGCTTCCATTAACTTCGGTCTGATTGACTGTATACGTTGAAAACGCTGTTTTAGAAAAAATCGGGGGTGGTGCATTTCGTTTTGCTGTGGAATTCACCCAGGCCTGTTCGGGTACACGTAGTACGTCTGGTACAACGGAATTGCAAAACGCTACTAACGTTGTATCCTGTAATCTCAAAAAGTAGTTAGTAAAGTAACTCATGTATTGCCACAATTTGTCCAGGAGCGAACGACATTCATGCGGAACCGTATCTTCGAACTGAACATGGAAGTGAGCATTTACATACACATTGATCGTAATGACTAGACAATAATCATTGATTAATTCTGTCCATATAATGTGACTTATGCACACAAATGCGACAAGGTAAACTGTTGCTCAGCGTCTGAATGGTCGACGCTATCAAAGCGTCTGCTCGTCTGGCCACACCCCATAGCCTATTTGCTTTTTATTCCATTGTACCCTTGGCAACAAACACTAGCCACACTGCAATTTGCGAACGCAAATCTTAAAGAGATCTCGGGTGTGCGATCACTTAACGAAATAATGAGTTGCATATTCTGAGAATTTTTGGCTGTTTAGCAGTAGATTATTTGCCACACCGAACCCAACTATACGACTGAGTTAACCAAGATCACAAAACATTTGGGTGGCGATGTGCATGTGTGTCATCAAAATCCTAGCTTTTATGTTGAACAAGGCCGGTAGGTGCCGTTTCACAGGTTGTGGACCTGATTATCGACCAGGTCACTGGTTTGAAACATTGACATTATATTGTTGTTCCGTGACCGCATTCAAATGACTCAGTTCTCTGGCCCATCTTACCTCCTCTAATATTATTTTTATCTCTCGAAACTGTTTTCACTACAGTTGTAGTGAACAACGACTCTTAACCAAAATGTTACCTAGCTGGCTAGCTGCTGCTAAATCATTCTCGGGTTAGCTGCATTAGTGTCGTAAATTATAAATTTCAATTATCCTGTTGAATGCTCTGCTGTTGAAAGTCTTTTAAATGTTTTCCAAGGATGTTGCTGATCTCTACCATGTTGAATGCTGTCCTCAATCACATGTTTCTCTTACGGTTGTGTCTCAGTTGCTCTCTCTGCATTGTGAACAAAACGCAGGATTGATTTAGCTTATTGTTGATTATATTATTTTGATTTAGCTATGAGTTGCGGATGCGTAATCAGAACATACTGGTTACTCAGTATAATCTAAAAGTGTGACTTTCAAATGAACACGGGTCCTCCACCGTTGTGTGCGAAATCACCAACTGACTTGGGATCATCATAATCGTATCCCAGTGCCGTGACATCAGTAAACATGTCTCCATTGCGGGCGAGCGGAAATATGGAAATCATAAACGCGTCCCGTTTGTGTCCAGGTCGTACATTCTCGTTCGGGTAATCCGTGAACCGCGGCTTGTTCAGACGGTACCACATCTAGATAAATTCAGAAAACAATTGTATTTCGTTTTTCAATAAAATCCTTTTGTATGTCAGGCGCTTCCATACTACTAACAAGAGGATATAGGGGAGGTAGGCTCAGTGTTGAATAGGTCCGGTTATCTCATTCACATAGTTGATAACTCATCCTTGGTCATCGCGGACAAATGCATATAAAAACTGCAAACCTATCACTTACTCCTTGATTCGTTTGATTTCCTAGCTCGTATCGTTTGTCGACATGCTTGCATTATGCACGTAGATGTGAATATTTACTTTGTTATATCTTTATTTCCTTCTTACCTCGCCTGATTTGTTTACTTAGTTGAGCAATGGGAAAGTTACGTAAGATTCCAATGGCGATCGACTCAGCGGCAAACAGCCTCGGTTATCTGACCAATTCGGGGTGGTTGGTGGACGTACTCTACAATATTCGGAAATACTGGGTGAGAACAACCCGATGATCTGTATAGAATAGCTGCGCAACGACCGCATTCTGTTCATCCGTCTTCCGTTTCAGGGTAATAATGCAACACACACAACCGCCGACTTTATCGAACACTCAGGCACACATTTCTCGCAGCAACGATACGCACCTGGTTCACCACATCCCCTCTGTTGACAGGGGGCCTGAAAGATAAATTTCCCGTTTTCGATCAATCCGTGCTTGTGGAGTCATCTTCCTGCTGTCTTACAACGATTTCCGTAAAGATCGAAGAATATTATTCAACGCGGCTCGAGGCTGTTTCGATCAAATCCATCAGCAACACAGTCGACGCACACCTAGCTGATGCTGATCACTGGGTTGACCTCATCTGATCTGTTTGTGTAAGCTACAGAGTTCTGATTGACCACCCTAAATTGGTCAGAGAACGGATGTTGGTCACCGCTGAATCGATCGCCGTTGGATTACGTAATTCAGTAAACAGACGTCAGTCAACAGACGTCTTCAGCTTCGTTCATGCTGTGTCATTTCTTTTCCGCTGTCCGCGATTACCGAAGGAATTGCTATACGTACCCACACTTATGTTATATCCCATTGACCAATTAGCTTTTTCTGGCACCTCACATCTAATTAAGTGCAGTTTGAGAGATGTTTACCATTGAAGGGATATTTAAAAAACTTCGCGCTACTCCTCGTTAACGAGTAGTAAGACTTAATTAGGAAATATAGATTATTCACGATGTCGAAAAATAAGGATCTCAGTGATGCCGGAAATCAGAGAGGCATAATGGAAAACTTGCTGTGTATCATTGCAGGTTCTTAACTCGTAGTGGAATTTTTTCCGGCAGTTCTTAACCACTTCCGATTAGTTAAACTGGGACCATCTTACTGAACGTTTCTCTTAGTTATCGTCAACAGACCGCAGCAGCGTCTTCTCGATAAGCTGTGCGTCCAATAGTGGATTTCAGGATGTGCCGCTGTGTTCGTATAGGACTAGTGCACACTGAGTAGTTGGATACTTTCACGATGTGTGTATGTGTATGCGTCTGTATGGGACCTAGACGCACATGTAGCCGTCGTCTCATTCTCTCACTCGGTCCATGACGTGTCAAGCCGTCTAGTTTAAGTGTTGCTCACTGTCTCTACTTGCACACGCACGCGGTCACAATCCGCACACAGCCAATTGAAATTCTTCGACTGGATGTGATTCGGTACGGTTGGAGCACGGACACGACGCGGTTGCATTCGGATCGGAACAGAAAATCGCATAAATGTGTAGGATAGGACACGATCCCGACGAACGTTGCTGCCTTTAACGTGCACAGAAATCCCAACAGTTAGGATCCAAAACATTGATTTAGCTTTTTCAATAACTATCTATGAGCTAGTTAGTAAGTATTCAAGTTATGACGGTTAAGAGTTCCACTACGCGTAACTTATTCCTGTGTACTATCTCGCCGAACAAGTTTCACGTCCGATCCCTTACAACGGTAGCTGGGGCTGACTGAAGAATGCAGCTACTCAAGTGGTCAGCTTGTATGTGGGGGACGGTCGGCTAAGACCAAGGTTGTTGTTGGGACATCAGTTTGTTTTTGTGTCTATTGGCTAAAGAGGAGAAGCAGAAGGACGAGAGAAAGCGATGGCTACGGGCCATATATTGTGAGAAGCAGCGAAAAGGTTATGTTTTTAGGTTACTAATTACAAAACGGTTAGAAAATAATGACCATTGGCGTTGAAGCAGTTTACGCGATGAAAAAAGATGACCAGTAACTAAAGGTAGATGATAATCAGTCAGAAGAGAAATTAATCTATGAACGAACTCTCAAATGTGACGTAAAAGTCACTAGTACGCGATTAAAACCTCACACCTGTCTGAAACAGGTAATCTCTACACCGACCGACCACAATGTTAGCCATCCACCTTAGGTAGAACTTCTATTGTAAACGGGCGTCTTTGTGCTACGTCTAGTTTCAATGACCACCTACGGTTTTTGAAAAAATCTATGCCCAGACCATGACATGAATGCACATTCGTACATCATAAGCATGCGCGCTCCTCACAATGAACCGGATTTTTGAAAGATTCGACTAACTGTCGCACATGATAAGGCTTGTCTGAGAGCTCATATTTGTTCAGAAAACACCGTTTGTTGTCCGGACGCTATGTAGCAGTCAATCTGAACTGTCATCATAGATGAAGTCAAAAAGCTGATCCATGGTTTGTTTTTCCAGAGCAGACATGGTTACTCGATCAAAATGAGTTAGAGGAAAGTCATGCACGTTACCTAACTGGTCGCATTTAGACTATGTCTAGCGATTGTCCCCATAGCTTTTGTTTTCGGAAGACAACTATTCGGAATCTGCGCACTGTATGTTGTTCACTATTCTTCTATAGTGTTTTGAATTTGGGCCACAGTCTTGAGTTTATTCTTTCTCGGTGGTCGCAATGGTAAAATAACTTACGGAAAATATCTTATCGATGAGAGAATGATGGAGAATGAAGATGGGATCATTGGTTGCTGTGATTGTGGTTGCCATGCTGCCTTCGATCATGTTGTGCACTTTGTTATGTGTCCAAAGCCCAGTTGAGTTGGACCCAGGCCGTCCACAGAATCCTTCGAGAGCCATGTGGAAAGATACACAGTCTGGGTTGTCACGTTCGCCTTCGGTGAAGTAGCTATTGTTAAAGGAATGAAATCACAGAAAGCAAGCTTGTGTGCTGTTATTACATTTGTGATAAATTTCAGAGGTTTCACTGTATAAAAATTCTAGATTATATTTCGCAAAATAAGCAGATTTTGACCTAGACCGTGGTTTTATTGCTTGCTTTCAATTTGATGTTGACAAGTACGGTTGTTATTAGGATGTGCATAATTGCATCATCACCGCTGTCAATATTTTCTCACTTGCTGTTTACCGAACGTGGGTTTTTGGTCACAGATACTGACTGAGTCGGATGCATTGCTTGTAAAATAAACTGGTTACTCATTCTATGACGCTTTTGACACATGTGGGTTAGGTGCCTTCCTACCACACATGTTTGCTCAAGAGCATGGTCATGGCTCGATCTTTATTCCGTCTTACTTATCTCCTGTCTCTGTTTTTGGCTGCTGTCATGACATTCACAAAGATTGGGCGATTATGTGGTTATTTCCGATGCTGAAATCACCGGCCACTGTTTGAGGAGCAGCGATTAGCTGTTGTACACAAATTTGATGTCTGTTCATGTTGTATGCGCTCACGATGTACGTCCGATGAATAAGTCTTATTCACGGCAGCTGTATTGTCGACGGCTGCCAGCTGCTTCTGTCTTGTCAAACGTGGTTAAATCTGACCGTGGCTAAAAACCTGTTATTTTCTACTCGTTAGCGCAATCAGCGTAGGTTGATGCATTCACTGGCATAAATTCGACTTCTGAACTGTAAGGTGACACGTCGATTGTCTGAGTGTTTCGATTTTTAAATGAGTAATTTACTCACACCTTTTGTTTGTTCATCTGGTTACGCTTCGTCTGAGAATTTAGTGGTGTTCGCTTTTTTAATACCAACACTCCTTATTTTTGAGTCAGGGAAATCTACATTAGCTGATAGATTGGTGCTATGACTGCCTATGCAACACTGTACTTTGTCAGACAACAGTGTTGTATCTATGGTCTCATAGCGTAGTTAACCTCAGTCATTAAGGTTCGCACACAACCATGGACTGTCACAGCGACAGACCACCATTACTTCATCCCTAATCAATTACGTTTCTAACTGTGAACACAGGTACTTGAAACTAATTAAAATATCGAATCGCAGTGTCAACAAAGGTAAGGCGATGAAACGGACATGTGTTAGCTCTGTTACGTTGTAAGATTACGTCTGCTTTCCTTGACCAATTTATGGGAGCCGCTTTTCTGTAGTCTTGCGTATGTTTACGAATACACCGATTGCCAAGTGTTATATTCTTACGTATATAAATATTGCCAATCTTACGAATACATCTGCAGGTTTTACTTCTTGTCTGTCGCGATCAACTATTGCATATTCTCAAACTTCCTGGTGAACGGTCGTGGTTTTCTGTTGATACAAATTTGGACACTACCTACACTTGGTCGCATTTTTTGTGTCCAAATAAACTCCGTGGTTTCCCAAAAGAAGTTATTCTCTTCTCAAAGCTTGCTACTGGTCACGTCTTCGCCACAATCGACAGTCGGACTTTGATATGCATGCCATTGTGGCAAGCACGCTGGCAACTGTGTCAGTGATCTCACATTAGGGACGGCCAGGTTTATACACAGTCACAGTCACCGGTTAGTGATGCACAGGTTATCAAGTTATCTTGCGAAAAAATACAGTGGCTATTTTGCTGTCTCCTACTGAGGATACATTACAAGAGCTAAGTTCGTGTCCAGTATCTTTTTGAAGGGCACTAAGTGAAATGTCTGAGCTTGAAGGCCACGATCAAACGCTATTGACGTTGATTTTTTGTCCGCGGAGTCACAAAGTCAGTAAAAGTTACCTAACGTTTGGCTGTTCAAATTTCGATGACTTGACAGAACCAATGAAACTTACTTCTTTAGTCCAAGCACAAATTCTATATCAGCCTGAGTGGGGAAGTTTTCAAACCTAAACCGTCTCGTCACCTTTCCGAATCGACCGGCGCTTTGACATCCGGTACATGTTGCACCAGGTTCTTGTTCCCAACAAAATTCAGTCAAATTATGAAATGGTGAGCCAACACTGATGCGCTGTCCGTCTCGATCGGTTTTACCAGGGGCGCCTATATACTGGTTAGTACAAATGTCACATTGTAATGCGCCAACCCAATCCCAATAAGGAACACTGAAATCCTTGACACCATGTACTTTCCATGCAATTTCTCCCAACAGTCTCTCCCAAATCAGGTTGTAGTAGCGATGCCAAGTAGGGAATGTGACTCCATCATGGTTGAAGTCCAAAATGGCGAATTCGTCACATTCTTTCTTACTTTTGTATAATGTGCTTCTTGAACCATAGTAGTGCATAAATGTGAGGTAGTACTGCACGCTGGCGGGTATGAACCGTGGTTTTTTGACGGGATCTGAGTTCCAGTTCGATGATTCATCCAATATAACGTATCTGGATGGCCAGTTCCAACTGCGTGCTACAACATCTTTGAATATTTCGAGTTCGTGTGGCGAATATTTGCGAATATCTCTACGAATTCGGTGTTCCCTTTCCATGCAATCAGGTCCGGTCCAACCGAACCAGCATTGCTCGCAAGAAACACCAAAAAATCGTGGTTGGCACTGACAAGCGTGTTCAATGAATCGAGTTGGCCATGCCAGTCGATCGTCTACCCAAAACACGCTTGGAACATTTTCCTTCGGGGCGTAGATACGTTGACAAAATCCACGTTGGGGTCCACCACAAATCAAGCCGTTATGTGGATTATGCGGACAGCACACTTGCCCTGGACGAGTCACATTTTGAGCACATTCCACCGGGATTAAGGCATTAACTTCAACGGTTAGAAGGCAAAATATCAGTAAGCCAATAAGATAACCGAGTGTCTGTCTGGACATAGCCATATCAAGGTTTCAGTGGACTGCTGGTACGTTCCAGCACTGTCAATGCGGAAAAGGGATTCGATCAAGTACATTCGAGACCATGTCTTTAAATGTGCTGCGCACTCGGAACATGCGCACTTGTTACAAGTGATCGATTGCATTGACTTGTATTGCGTAGATAATATGGATCCACATGCCTTTGACGTATGTGATGCATTTTGGCCTGTGCCTGTCAAAGTCCGGGCCAGTTACACGAGCATGCATCCTACGTTAATTATCAATACTATTACAACTTTAGAATGTGAAATTGACTGTTGGTAGTATCACGTATTGTTTTTAAGCCGTCATTACTATCAGCAATCGTAGCTGCCGAGACTGTTATTCAACCATGAGACCAAATATATACATGGTTATTGGGTCAGCGTGAATTTCGCGCTCTTTTGTGAGTTCCAAAGGCACGAACGGTCCGTACCTCATAATCTGTACACAGCACAAACACCATATCGTTTAGCGCAATTGGGTGAACATGGCGCGACTGTATATATATCCCTTGCCTAAATGGTTGTATCTGTAAACGTCAAAAACGGTTCGAGGCCATGATCGAAGTCGCCATGTACGTAGGGTTTTGATCACTCTTTGTGGTCTTAGGTCTTTTATTTATATACTCATGACATCGGGGTTGCCATGAACAAAACATTATAATCCGTTGGTGATGAATCCGATAAGTGCGATAAATGAGGTAAGGCTTTAAACCCCAGTTGGCCCAAGCCTTGGAAAATTATTTGGCACCGTGGTGTCTGGCACTGTTTTGCAATATTGACATGCCTTATAGTTTATCAGCTCTGGCTGCCACGTTAACATATTCTGGTGAATCTGTTCTGAATAATCGCTGCATAATTACTCTGTGATTATCACATCAGGTCTCAGAATGCTGCGCTGCAGACCAAACAACTCTTGTGGTCTTCCTTGGATATGGGGTCACATCTGGGTATCGTCCGCGATGCCTCATTTTATCAAGTCGTCTAGCTTTCCCATTTTTTCCATCACATGTAATAAAGCTTGTCGGAGAGGGCTTATGTTGGCTCCTCAGCAGTGAAATGCTCATCTCTAAGTGTATCCTTATCTGGACTTCCATCAGTTATCGCGACACTGATTGGTCAAGCTTACTCCTTTATCCTACTGCACTCTTGTGACTCTCTGCGGTATTAGTTGAGTCGTTAAGATTTTGCGCTAGATCTGGCCGTTACCGCCCATCACTTCTTTTAATCGATCATCTAGACTTAGCAGGATCTGCCACTACTAAGACGTTTTCGAGATTCACATCTCCGGACCTGAACCATACCGTCTATCCTCGAGCTGTCCTTGAACTCATAAGGTTCTAGAGGCGGAAACTCATTAATTAATATTACATTATGATTAAGCCGTGTGAACAGCTGTCCCAGTGAAATGCTTTTCATGTTAACAGAAGCCAAGTCACATCGAACAAAGTACACATCCACACACTCAACAGCAAACTATCAATCTTCAGTCAGTCATTGTGGAATGTGCAGGTGCGTTCAGGATGGCTTGGTAAATCAGTAAAACTAACGGCAATCATAGGGTGCTTACACATTGTCGATAAAGTGAATTTTACAGGTCGAACCTCTTTTGCGATCACATTGGTTTCAGGACGAACGTGAGAACCAAATTCCCTGGCCATATCCGTTCGAGGATGAATACGTTCGGACCTCTCTGGGGGACTCAGACGACATGGCCAAGGAAGTAGAGGTCAGGGCTGGTTGCCCTTCGAACGCTGCTAAAAGACAAGCCGAATGCGGAGCTGGACGCAGTGCGAAGGTGGAGTAGGCCGCTGCTTTCGATAAGCCTACCGGTTGCCTGGAGATGATGCAACGATCCAAGGAGGCCGGTTTGAGCGAAATAGGGATGCCCCCATATTCGTCGTCACTTTGCAAGAATCGTTGAGTGAAGCACTCTCCGAACTGGATCAGGTGTCCAGATGATTTTTGTTGGTGAAACATTGAGGGCTTCCAGATAAGCTGTTCACGGCAGATTCCACATTATCTACGTCACCGAGAGGATGAGCATTGACGAACTCGCAAAAGTAACACGGGACTTGAGAGGTATGTTCATGACGTTGCTGAATGTGAACAAAAACGCGGATAGAAGGACACTTAAGGAAATGCTTAAAGCAATGGAATTGTTGACAACAGAGGATGCCGCACTGAGAACAACAGTACGGAGGAATGTCGATGAAGAAAGCGGCTTCTGCTGTAATAGAAAAGAACACCTACAGAGGATGTGCTCAAACGCGGAGTTTCGAGAGTCCAAAAATAGTGTGTTCTATGGTTGTCGTTTATCGGATGGATCAATGTTAATGGAAACTGTTGAGAATGACGGCAAAGTAGAATAATGCTTGATTGACAAGGGAGTCGCTGTTTCAAAGATTGCTCTTGTTGGGTGCAAAGCTTAAAACCGACATCAGTGGGTAACCGGACAGTTGAATACCATAGCGTGAAGGGTTGAGGAGTGTGTGTTAACAAGCATACCTTGAAGCGTCACTTTTGGCCTCCATAAATTAGACAGACGATCCTTGGAACCGATTTACTGGCTGTGACGGATGCTGTAGTTGACATAAAACTCAAGTGGCTATCGATCAGGTACGGTTCTACGGCATTGGCGAAACAACAGCAGATTAACGTCATTCCAATGTCCACTGCCAGGACGCTAATTTGTACAGCCCCTTTGCTCCGGTCTACGATAAAACACGTTGTTATTCACAAATGATGATGATCCCTACGGTTTAGAAAATTGAATTACATGAAATACCGACAGCTGAGGTCTTCAGGCTGCGCGAATCTCGCAGGATGGATTGAAAATTCAATTAGAGAACATGTTGGATAGAAGCTTTCTCGGTGAAGCCAACAGCTGTTACACATCTGTTCTGACCGTGCAGAATTTTCGTGAGATATCGCTTTTGCGTGGGTTTTAGAAAACAAAATGAGGTAATGTAGAACACAGTTGTACCAGTACCGTTCATCGCCGTTATTTTTCACTAATTGCAACGAGAAAGGTTGTTCACGCCGTAGTATTTGCTCTCCGAATACAGGTAGTTGACAATCAAAACATGGGATCCTGAAAAGTGTATACACAGTGAGGAAAATCAGACTCAATTCAGTCGCATGTCCTTCGGTTTGTCAGGAGCTTCGTTCACATTCTGAGGCTTGATGGTTCAGTCGCTAAAATGATTGGATAATGTGGCAGTATGTGAAGGTGATACTGTACTGCACAGTAACAGACTTCAAAAAATGCCGGACGCCTAGATGCTGTCTTGAAACGATTTGAGTATTCGGGTACGCCAAACTCGGGCAACCATGCAACAAGGTCGGTCATGGTGAAACCAGGCAACTGACAGAAACGGTAATCCGGAATATATATATATGTATATATATATATATATATATTAGAAGTGAAAAGGTGTTTTGGCGAACAGTCTGTTTCCGGTTATTCATCATCGAGCCAATTACATAACATTTTATATCATCATTGTTGTCAAATAAGCAAAATCAAAGGCAATTAGTCATGTAATTACATCATGCGGTTGTAAATTGGAGGGCAATTAGGTGACAAAATCGACCTCCGGAGATGTCGAGTCGGTAACGGGCGGCCATGGTAA
>LUCH01004607.1:9901-25648 GCA_013368495.1 Paragonimus heterotremus | reverse complement strand
TTACCATGGCCGCCCGTTACCGACTCGACATCTCCGGAGGTCGATTTTGTCACCTAATTGCCCTCCAATTTACAACCGCATGATGTAATTACATGACTAATTGCCTTTGATTTTGCTTATTTGACAACAATGATGATATAAAATGTTATGTAATTGGCTCGATGATGAATAACCGGAAACAGACTGTTCGCCAAAACACCTTTTCACTTCTAATATATATATATATATATATATATATATATATATAACACTAGTTGGGTCGGGGACACAAGCGCCATTCTGTTGGGTTCATGAGAATCTAGGAGTTACATGTGATCGTTTTTGTACACGTAATGCCGGCTTGAAACGGTCAAACGCGACCGCTTCAGTGAAACGGAGGAAACGTGGATTGCTGTAGCTTATTATAATCCTGAATGTGGATTCGGGATTAATTCGATTACTAGTGGTCAACGTGTGTCTAACGATAGATGAAGCCGGAAGTTTGCCTGATCTCGGAACGGAGAAATTAGATTGCGCAGTCACATC
Source organism: Paragonimus heterotremus (assembly GCA_013368495.1). Taxonomy (NCBI): domain Eukaryota; kingdom Metazoa; phylum Platyhelminthes; class Trematoda; order Plagiorchiida; family Troglotrematidae; genus Paragonimus; species Paragonimus heterotremus. The sequence goes on along the minus strand of LUCH01004607.1, from coordinate 25,123 downwards.
CTGAGCCCATTTCGGCATATTTTCCTTCCTAGCCAGTGTAACATGCGAATATATAAATGCAGTATGAGTTGGCACCAATTGGTTGCTCTTCCTTTACTGAAAGTAGTGGTAGCTTGCGAGTTCGGTCGACGACTACGATTCTAACCACATCGTAGGCCCCCTTAGTTGATGAGACTGGACGTTTTGTAGTTCGAAGCGAAGAAGCATCACCTTTGAATGGTGATTCATTGTAGAATTTTCCAGCCGTAGACACTGGCTACTTCTATACGTTACTGGTTCTGTGTATTGATATATCTCAACGGATACCTATTGTCCTGCAATGTGGTTGTAAATAATCGAATTTCGTCGACTGGACATTATTTAGTACTGGAGAGGCATCTACCAATGTCCGTCTACTTACTACTATGCTCAGATTTATGAAGGAGATCTGTTGTTTCAGAAAAATGATGTCAGTTATACAGTCCTTAACTCATATTTTTAGGTGCATGCTAAAACAATTTCCTGGTCGAAATAACTACTGTACTTGGTTCGTGAAAAATTGTCATCCTGTAACATCACCGCTCTACAAACACTTTCAAAAAGATAAGAACTGAATGGACCGACCATCTTCAGTGAGTGCTCACATTGGCTGTTACGAAGATGAAAATAGACTGTTGCCAGAGTGGAGTGTTTATAAAGACTGCCCGTAGGTCTTTGATGAACAGCAACTTCAAAGGCGTGGTCAATATATTGTCACCTTACGCATTTTTGGATAGAGACGAATATTTAAAGAGCATACTTTAGATTAGCTGTCTGCATTCGGCTTGGGAGGCCGTTGGCTTCTTCCTCTCACTGGGTTTTGTTTTCTTCTTGTTAAATGTGAGCAGCATTTCTCGTATTGGCCTCCGAGGTGTCAACTGAGAGAGTGTTATTTAGTTTTATACACCACCGAGGAAATGACTAAACGTTTTTTCCCCAATGTTCACCCCTATATGCGTTCATTTGAATGTGTTTCATTCAGTTGCGATTAAGGCTTTGAACCATTCCATTGGCTGTTGCATTATACAGAAGAGTTTTCACATATCGAGTATCATTTGCGAACGGAAATTGTGTGAATCGAATGGTACGAAACTAAGTTCCGTTATCAGTGATTATTTCTTAGGCAAGCCAAATCGAGCAAAAAATGCTGAAAGCCTTTCAAAATTGTCGCTGCAGTTATCCCGCCACATAAGAGAGCTTCAAGCCGTTTGGTTTTAAAACATTTAGACACAACTCATGTTGCGGTGCAGTTGCAAGTGGTCACATGTTGTCAATGACAATTTTTGTCCGTGATCATATGTGACATTCGGTGGGTTGAATAGGTGTCTTGATCGACTTAGCGGTTTTGTCTGGGTGTTGACAAGCGGAGCATTCCGCGATTGCCACTAACACTTTAGAGCTGAACCTCGACGATCCATAACACTCACGGCTACAGGCCTTCGTCCTTACTATGTCGAAGTGTTACTCATGACCGGTCGCTGTTACATCTGCAGTAACAAACTAAAGTATGAAGAAGCAAGGGCCACGTAAAAAAATGTTATTAAATTAGGCTGTAAGTAGTTTCTAAAGGATCATGAATTTGATGTACATTTGTGATTTGTCGTGGGAATCAACTATTCTTTGTATTATTTTGTGTACTTTTCTCTGTTATGGATGTCTTTTGAACACCATCTAAAACTACAGTCATTTCTACTCCTTTAGGGTGCACCCTTCCGCCTTTATTTTTTTGTGCACGAAAGCCAAAAGTCGTCGACTACCTGATTCGGTCGCCCCCCAATATAGCATACTTTAACATTGGTTCAACAGACATGCGTACCACCGACTTATCCGAAAAGATTTCGGCTTTTATTTCCACGACCGAGGTACGCAGCATGATTTATGTGGTCGATGCGTAAAACAAACTGACACCCTAAAAGAGATGTCATTTTTCACAAGTCCAAACACATGTGGAGGCTCTTTTTCCGCTTGTGAAGTGTTTTCTTTCAGTGACTGGCAGTGTCCGGGGTGCATATACAACGTTGTCTCTTCGTTCTGCATTTATGGTAAAGCAGCGTCCAAACTGGCATTTGTTGACCCGGAATAAAGGCACCGTTCGTCAAAAGTGAATACCCTGAGAGTAAAAGCAATCACTGCACAGGTCAATGAACAGAATTTCTATTGTGTTAGATCCCAACTATATAGCTGGATTCGCTGAATTAACTTACGCAAACCGTCAAAAGTGGTGACCTCTAGTGACATCTGCAAATACCCAAGCGACGTTTGATTTGTTTCACAGTTTATGCCCTAAAACTCGCCAATATCTTATGTGTAATCTCTTCACTAGGCTCAACACCGGCATCTAGGATCACAAGTCTGAGAAATGCGAATTCTTGTTTGACGAACTGACTCTAGAAGTCCCATCAACAAGCCAAATACAGTGTTTAGATTAGAATGACACTCTTCGGAAGATTTTCCAGAGACCTAAGTATCATCCGTGCACGCAACACTCTTTTTAATCAGCTAATGCATATGTTGAACTTTGCTATGCTGTTGAGGCACTACTGTGACCAATTAGAAGCATGTAATACTGATACAGATCATCTTATATAAGGAATGTCTTTACAGGTCTTAAATCGAAATGCAAGGGCGTGTGAATATAGGCGCTTTTGATAACAAGGCATGAACATACCTTTGCTTCGGGTAATTTGAAAAATAATTCGCCTGTAGTAAGTAAAGGAAATTTCTCCAGAATTATGGTGCTGTTCAGTGCACGTAAATTGTTGTAAACGAGAACTGCTACTATCTGTTTCACTCATTCTGAACACCAAACCTGCTCGATCAAATCCTGTTCAATAATTCCCTGGAGGCCATTAAAAACAGCTTCTCTAATAGACGATAGACTCGGCCGTGGTCGTGATATGCTGAATGACCTTGCATTGTCTTTATCTCGTATTTGGTGCAGTCGTTTGAAAATTATTCAAATACTGTTATGAAATCAAGTTACACTGCACGACTTTCGAGAATCTATCTGAACGCTACCATCTTTCATTCTACTAAGGCAGGATGTTGTGTTGTATCCTAATGGCGAATTATTATTAGTGTTGGTAACCTAGGCTGTTACAGTGTGTTTGAAACTACCCCTTAAGAACAACTTGGTAACTATACATTTCAGGATAGACACAATGTTGTTTGAATAGCTCCCAGATATATAATTTGAAGAACGATCAGCTCGAAATGCAAACTGACAGCGATAAAATTCATATGAAATAACCTTGACTGAGAACGATGAGGCGGTAATATTTGCTAACATAGTTCACAGAATATCGTTTGACTGCCAGAAAGAGACCGCTTTAGTTCACTCAAAACGAATAATATTGGAAGATTGGCGCTTCGACACAACTCTTTTTATAGGTTGTTAGAGGAGACAGAGTGATCTTTGTTTGCATGTTTATGTCTCTATGTTGGTCAGTGAAAACTTATGTTGGGCGGTATGTAGGTGTAAAGAAAGGTTGAATGAAAATAAATGAAGGAAACTTCAATGAAACTATTGGCTGCAATCCTGTCTGCAATAACAGTGAAATAGCATTGTGACAGATATGCATATTCACTGACCTGTGGGACTGGGCTTGAATGACGATTAGGAAACTTACAGTACAGGTTGTCTCTGATGTATTTACCGATCAAGAAATATTTTAAAACTCCCAACCGATACGAACATAATCGCAAAGTTGGATAATGCGTTCCAATGTGTAGAGATACTTACTCTGAGACTACTCTATTTACCAAGTAGTCTACCTACCCCACTACTCAATTTTAGAGAGTGACAACTCAACCGTGTTAGTGGAAGGAGGTGCGTCATTGGATGAGTCGGAGTGTGAAGTATTTTATAGGTAAAAATTAAGCTTCCCCTAATGTGTCTGTAATTAGCTGGTGATTGGCCTAATTCTGCCAGTCTTTCCGGGTAGGAGATTGTCCTGCGCTCCACAATTCTGCTAGAGGCCTGTCTTTAGTGGATTTCCTAATTTGATTTGGACAAATGACACTGAAATTTTGGGTAGTCCAGTTGTGTTGGCGCTTATATGTTTAAAAGGCGTTCATGATTTGTTGTTATACACACCTGAATACTTTTTATTCAGAGTTTTGTCTGCATCTGCATTAGTAAACTCATCAAAATTTGTAATTGCGAAATGCCAGCCTTATCCTCTGTATGTGCTGCGACTTCTTTGTAAAAGTGTGTAATACTCGGAATTAGGGACTTCGAATAGCCCTAGAAATCGTACTCGGATTGAAACTTCCCACACAAGTAATAAAGAGAACACCTCGTTCTGGCTGTAGTAAGGAATTCGTATTCATGAGAGAAGAAGCCAAATTTACGTATGTACAACAGTACTAAAGAAATCACAGTCTATCATTGGCTGGTCGTATTAGCACATACAAAGTCACAAACTGAACGTTAATTGGTGCAATACAGAACAAAGAAATAAGTGAATAACAGAAGGCGTAACACTGAGACTGTTTATCCAATCCTGATGTAGTATCTTTAACCCGACGCTTGAATTGGTCCTTTGTCAGATCACCCATTGTGTTGGGGTTTGGATAAGCGGTGAAAAGAGTAGATCTTTATCACAAAGTGCATAGGATTTACCTCGGCTTTCTAACAGGACCGCGTTGATTGCAAAATTGATCCTCTTTGTTAAGAGCCGTGATACGATTGGGCCGCATAACATGCTAAACTAACGCAATTTCAGTTTGTTCTCGTTGATACTTGTTCAGTGCTGAATGTTTCAATGTGATGAAGCGTTCAGTTCTATTCCGTTGGCGTCTCGGCTTTTTACTAGGCCAGGAATACTTGACCGGAAAATGACTGTTAACGCCACGGGAAATTTCCTCAATACTAAGGTTCCAGTGGTCATCTAGGTGAAGTGTTGGGATGGGGTTAAGTCACTCAACCTTGGTAAGTTGTGTCTACATCCATGCAAAATGTGCCTTGTGATAGGCCTTTATAACCGTGTACTGTGGGGTATATTGTTTAATTACGCGCAGTTCTACTTCTCAGTTATTCAGAAAAAAATACACTAAATTGTATCGTTTATATTGCAGTAGCACATGAGCGACGTACACTAACAAAATGACCAGAATTACCACAGACGACAACTGACACTGAATGCATAACACGTTTTGTGAATTTAGGGGTTACACAGTCTACGGCGTGATTGTCTCAGTTTGCAAGACGTTGTCATGTGGTGTTGGTGTAGACAGGTGATCTGACGAAGGGCGCTAAGTGGGCTGCAGAGTTCCGTTGATGAGCTGTGAGTTGACACTTGACTCTGTTAAATGACGCCCACTTCACATTACACAGGTGCAGAGAATATTGATGCCCGTTTCGTTTGTGCAGGAATTTTCTCAAGTTACTTCTGGATACTTCGTAATGTTAGTGACTTCAGCCAGCAAGATGCTGACTCGAATGTTCGAAGGAGAACACTTCAACGATAGGCGAGATCAGCTTCGAGAGCAGTTCATACTTTTCGTCCCCTGGTCGTATACAGGTTGTTCTCGAAGTGTGCACCTATATACATAATCCGGAGTCCGAACCAACAGGTTAACTCAACGAACAATTCTCCTAATCGGGTTGGTCTGGCGTAGGGGCACATCACACTGCTGCAACCATAATCACACTAGCTAGCACATAGGTGAACGCGCATTTCTGGTCAAGTCGCTCGACGACGTCATCCCAGTGTTCTGGCCATCAGTGCCCACGGTCAATATCACCTGGCTGTTGATACAGATCTTTGTAACTTCTGAGCGCTTGGAGGGCACGGCTGGATTGAGAGCTAAAATGCAAAAGAACAGGCTGAAAATAGGATATTTCCCTAACAAACTATGCTATCATAGTGATCTTTTCCCTCAAACGGTGGTTACTAAGAAGCTACACTCAAGAAAGAAACAGATTTACGGATTACTAAAACAATGACTGCGAACCATAAGTACAGATTACACATGTAAATGGCTCCAATGACAATTCGTAATCGATACTTTCGTTTCACCGGAGGCACGTCGGATCTGTGAACCCTGAGGTGACCAGTTCGTCTGTTCGTTCTGTCTGTCTGACTCTTCTTATGTTGAGTTATGTTGGATCACACTTTTCTCAGTTCATTTTACCGGACAACCATGGCACACAATTTGGTCTGGACAGATTTATCAGGCTGAAACAAGATCACACATTTGGAACGCAAGTAAGAGAACGATGTACCGATAATCTAACTCTGTGGTGATAATGTGAAAGACACCGCTGACCAGTTTAACGCAAGGCGTGTGGTTACGTTGTCGGCTATCTTTGACACAGTCCGGAAGCTGATGAAAAACTGTTATAACGGGCAGTATACATGAGTTTCAAAGATGTGTTTGATCGCGCACACCAACAGATGATTGTTCTGTCGGTGATGTTCTGCGACGTGCATAAAACAGTCCTCAAAAAAGCGTCTGTTGACCGGCTCAAAAATATAACCGACGTGCATCAGCTACTCAAAAGATATAAGTATCAATTATACCGATGAGTTCGATTGCATAAGCACCGGTTTTCTGATGCAGACAGACGTGTCATTTTGCGCGTAGTAATTATCATAAAGAGACATCTTACAATAGTTAACGTTAAAACACTACTCCCTCTGAATGGATTGGTGCAGAAGTCCCATTTTAACATATCAGTAACCCCCAACGGTTTACTCTAATTCGGTATCACAGCAACTCATATTCTTCGCTGGGCTTGTTGGGGTACGGATTATCGGGTGTTTCTTCTCGGGAAGAAATGTTACGGGGAAACATCTTTTCACATAATCACTTGCAATCTAGACCATTCAAATGCTGCTGTAGAATGTTGTACGAACACTGCAACAACTGACACTACTCTAATACGTTTGGTTTCAACAGGATGGCGCAGTATCACATTATACTCTATTTGTACGAGAATATCTGGATGGCCTATTCCGGTGACGATAGATCGTTCGCGGTGGATTAAGGGAGTGGCCATCATGGTCGCCAACAGTTGCTCCGCTGAATACTTTTGTGGGGGCTACCTCAAATACACAGTCTACAGAGAACGTACACAAGCAACGGAAGGAACCAAAATAACCAGAATCTTGGAACGCAGTGCAATCTTTGAAACTAATTTGCAACGTGTGCTATCAACATGCCTAAGGGGTATGCTTTTGTGTAACCGAACTAGCGTAGAACATTTTGAATGTCTCTTGTGAGTTCATTATTTATTTATTAATGCTTTTCTTTTTGTCCTTGTTTGCCGACAATGTTGATTTGTCAGCAGAATAGTATATCTCTGGCAGTAATTAACAGATTCGTATACATAATAAATTACTGTCTCATCAAGGCACTTTTTTGGTTAGTTTGCGGTGGAATATTGTGTATTAGTTATTTTAGCGCACGACGCACTAGGTCATTAGTCACAGATACGCGGTGACCAAATGTAATGCATAAAAAAGCCGTTCGGAATTTGGATCGAATATTTTTTTAACGTAATATATGCACATGTTCATCATAGGTTGATAAAAGATCATTAGCCGCGTGAATCTTTCGATATTTTGCGTTAAATGAGACTTGATACCTCTCTCTTAATTTCAGAAGCGGTTAATGCCAGCTTAACAAGAACCTCGTTAGTATCTACGTCAATTTTAAGACAACCGAAATCACTCATGCGTACGAGGTGTGAGAACACTGCACAGGTTAGCTTGAGTATAACGTCACCGAGTAAACGGTTTTTGACTGGTGTGGTGGAGAGGAGTCGGTGGATCACACCAGTCAGACAACTGGACGATTGGCTAAAATGTACAATGTACCAAACGACTTCCGGGGATGTCAGAGGATCCGGGGCATGTATCGCAAATTTCTCGAGGTAGTCCTCAACATAATGGGTTATGGTGCCACTTTTAGAGAACTTTCGATCGGAACGGAACATGACCATACATGTTATACTGATTTTCTCGTCTTTAACGTCTTTCGTACATCTAGTTTTCGTTGTACCGATAATGGACGGTCTTAATTCATCTTATACCATCCGAAACTTCTCCGCTTCGGTGGATGAGGAATTGATGAAAATGCACTTGACTGTTGTCTTTGTGTCTCTGTAGTCTATTTCCGGACAATCTTTCTTGATAGAACTTTATACTGTATTTTATTAAATGCCCGTCATAGGCAATTATTTCTTCTGGTATTGTTGAATAGGCCATAAATTCCTAACAACCTTATTAACCCTCACGGTTCCCCATAATGGTGACGCTCTTCCCGAAACTTCATGGCAGACACTGTTACAGGACGAATTATGTAATCCAGTTATCCTGAGCTGAACATTTTTGGTGTCTCAATCCTCAGTCAACAAACTGACGCATCCACATGTAAGTGTCGACAGACTAGGGCTGTTGCTCAAATGAACAGTCCATTTGACATACACTTACTGATGAAGTCTACGATTATCGGAAACCGAGACTGTGCATTAATCGTTCGCGTATGTAAGTCGAGTTTCTGATTCATAGAATAAGATCGAACACATGCAAGAGCTGTACTCCATCTCCATCTGCGAAGTTTTAAACGAAACAACTTTAAAAGGAATTGAAAAGCTCCGGTTGACATGAGATGTTCAAAATGCAACCTTCTTAATCGTGCAAAGAATAGTATTAGTGCAGAAATGAATGTTAACTCAGATTTCGCCAAATTTAAATATAGTCTTTAAACGGTCCAAATATTATCACTCCATTAACTTCAACATTTATTCTAAATGTTCCTATGTTTAGTCTTCGTTACCGTTCGGTTCTGAACAATTAGTACATGCGTGATAAAGCTACTTAGAACAGGCATCACATACATAATCTTCACTATCTGAATATCAAAGCTTTCGCCTAACTGAATTACCGTATTCAACAAGGATAATCCAGCAATCTAGCAGTTATGTTAAGCCTCGATTTTGTTTGCTCATATACACTTTGAACGAAGTATATAAGTTTAACCGTTTACGTCGAATCGAATATTCTTCTGAGTTTTTGTTGAAAGTCACACTCCGTGTCTAGTCATGTAGCTGGTGTGGCGAAGCTCGACGACCGGATCATGTACCTCGTGAGTAGTTAGACCTCTATAATGAAATCGACAAGAAATATGTGGGGCATAGAAGACAATATCTGAATGTACAAAGTTAATAATGACGTTTTCTCATCGGGACTGTTATATGTAGAGTATACTACTCAAGTGGATGATTTCGTTCTCTGTTAACTAGTGAGAGGTCATCTGTTTTGATTAGGTAATTAAACACACCTTATGTCACCCATGCTCTTGGTTCACAACGTCGCCACTGAGTGGAATTTTTGCAAATTATCTCATCTTGGAGCCGGATAGGAATAAAATCGCTCCTAGTGAACAGTCGACGATTTGAGAGTCAGAACACTTTAAAACAAATACGCCATGGTTATGACCGTATTGATGAAGTGAAGTATCATACTGGTTGTCTCCTCAAAAGCCAAGTGAAATGACTGACGGTCGTTTGACTTGTGTTGTATTGGGGCTCCAGTCTATTTATCACCATTCATATTTATTACTGTAATATCCGCGCTTTAAATATTGCTGGTTATTACCTGCTAACTTTGGCGATGTGTTCGCAGTGACATGCTGTATCTCCGTTTTGAAACAAACTCAGTTTGGTAATCTTTTGGTTATTGGGTTGCAGTTTACATCTTACAGTAGCAAACCATTTTCTTTCATTGGGATTGCCCAGGTCATCCGTTGTTCCAAGGTTCAAGTATCGAGATTTTTGGTTGTTATTCGGTTCGTTAATGGAAGCTTGCTCCTGGCTCCTTTTGCTAGTGAGATTGAAGTCACGCTGAAGTGGAATACGTAAGAAATGACAGCGCTTCAGTTGGTGCTACCTCGGTTCGATGAAGCTGGCACAAGCACAAAGTCAGTTCAGGTTGAGAGAATTATCATATTAAATTCAATGGTAGACACATTGATATGAAGTTCTGAGTTCAAGTCTTCCGGATGAGCGTACTTTTTCTTCCAAAGCCACGTTGACATTAGCTCATCACTGATACAATGTAGTAAATTGTGCGGGATCAAAACTGCTTCTTGCAGAACAAGTCCTCATAACATCTTAAATAACCAATTAATTAATTGAGACTGAGGGCCATACCAATGCTCCGGACTCTCATTAAAATCCTTTAGCTTGTGTACTTGTAGTATTCTGATATTGTCAGAAAGCCAAAAAGCCAATCAAGACAACAATAAAGGTAGCCAATTGTGCTCCAAGTTCCTTAGTTTTATCATGGCTGGAACCGTGCGCGCCATCATTTGTCATGCACGTAGACACAGTGCACTCAAACCGACCGGGTGCGTAATTCGATCGATCATGGTTCAGTAGGTCGAGTTTGATTTTCCCTCGAATACACGCACTCAAACCGAACCATCAAGCCCACTTTTTCTATATGACGCAAGTACCCGTACGTTAATCGTATTCACATTAAACAAGAGCGCACACAGTTCAAGAATATGTTTCTTCAAACGACGTCTGTAGTCATTCTCATATTTATGTTTCATTGTTTCCTCCATATGAGTGCCCTTATTCCGGAAGTCTGCGTTCACAATGTGACCCGACCGAACGCGGTGTGTTGTCCCCTAGATCCATATAATCACCAAGTTTGTGGTGGCCCTGAACGGGGTTTTTGTCATAGGATCGCCACGCCAGTAGAATTCATTCCACATGTGTTCCTTATGGACGATCGATTGGCGTGGCCCTTGCGGTTTTTCAGCTATCTGTGTCAGTGTAAGGGAAACTTTTTCGGTATCGCATGTGAGAGTTGTTGGTTCGGATGGAAGGGCCAGCACTGTGATCAGAAGAACTTGAAAATACGACGTGACATTCGTTCCCTCCCAGAAGATGAGTTAAATTTGTTCAAAGATGTATACAAACGAAGTAGCAAATGGCCATCTGGGTTCGTGATCCTGGACGAATCAACAAACCTGCGCTCAGACCCGTTGAACAAACCCAGATTTATCCAAGCAAGTGTGCAGTATTTCGTAGCCTTCATCCATCGCTACGGTGCTCGACCCACGCTGTATAAAAACAAGAGGGATTGCCAGATGTACGGCATATTGAACTTCAACCACGACGGGGTGGTTTTTCCCACATGGCATCGTTATTTTCAGTTGTTGTGGGAGCAGATGTTTGCGAAAATTGCCTACGAGGTGCATCATGTGCAAGACTATATGACTCCTTACTGGGATTTCGTAGGGTTGGAAAATTGTGACATATGCACCGATAAATATGTGGGTGGTAAAGGTTATGAAGACAAGGACGGTTTGCATCTTTCCAGACACTCTCCGTTCTCCAACTTGTTGGATTTCTGCCTAGAACCTGATGGGGATAATATATGTTTTGGATGCCAAGCTGCAAAACGGCTGCCAACAATTACAAGAAAATTCAGAACCAATGATTTTCCGAATCAAAAAGATGTGGAATACGTCCTGAGTTTAAAACAGTAAGCGATCATACTTTTTACATGCTTAACTCGAGCCAGTAAGTTGAGGTAGTCTCTCAAAGCCGCATGAAATAGGTGAAGTTGATTGCTAATTATTATATGTAAACAAATCCAATGTTTGATTTGCATTTCTCGTATAGTTCTGATGAATCCAAGTTTTAACAACAGATCACACCTTGTTCTAGGGTACAATGCAATTCTCCTTTTTAGATTCAAACGAAGGAAGGTTGAACTTCTCCCGTTTCCTCTTGGCTTGACGATGATTGTTGCATCTAATATAAACAGTACAATCAGAGTTGTTTGTTTGAACATAATCAACATGTGAAGTATGATTATGATACCCTAATATTAATGCTGTAGCAAATCTAGCCTAGATCGTTCTTTTGCAAACCTGGACTAATAACAGCACTTTCCAGACTAGTTGGCATGAACGTTGCAGTAAGTGCTGTGAAAACAGAGCACGCATCTACTATCAGACCGTCGACTCCAGGCTACCTAATCTACATCAATATGGCAAACGATGAGTTAGCATAACAGTCCGCGATAACGAACAGTGTGAAGAAAACTTGTACTCTGAGCAGCCCGTAAAATCTATTCACCCGGATAGGACGCTGTGATGAACCGTTCATCCTAATGTAGTGTATCTTCCCACGACTAAAAATTCAAAGATAGTAATGATCGAGAACATTCCGTGAACATTTTCCAAGCACATCAAAAACGTCTTTTCGTAGCATGCGTTCACGCCTCGCGTAGGTGAAGCAGCTTTCAGATGGCCGTTTTCAATCTAACCCCGTGCACGTAAACGGAACAAAACGTGGTTAGTGATTGACTGGTAGACCCAAAGTTTACCCGGAACATCTCAGCAAATCGCATCCCAACGTAACAATCCAATAAGCAGAAGAATAACTAACTGACTTTTCAATAAGTTTCACTGGACAAACAGGTGCACATATGTGGTTAGTAATAGAGAACGTAGGCAGATGTGCACTCAGACAGCGAACACGGTTAGATGCCGAATGAAAAAGTTGAGCAAAAAAAACATAAAACATTCCCCGAAACAGATGACAATTGAATAGTAAGAAGGAAAGGGGTTACACAGTGATGCTTCTCCTTGCAAAGTACTTCTGATTTCATGTAGTCTAACCGTAGATTTTATCTCCCACCATTGAGTTAGGTCGTAACTACCAGCTGTGACAACCACACCACCACACAATGCTCTGGAAAACCGTAGACTATATTTGCGTAGTTCGGTTACTTCTCTTGAAGATCTGAATGTAGTCGAAAGCATGAGGAAAAGCCACTCTTTTGAAGGTGTGTTTTAGTACCATTCGATGAAAGTGGTCTCTGATAAAGCTTATTCCCAGTCAGATTCAAAATCAACGAAACGCACTCAGAACATCGTTCCAGTCACAAAATTCCTGATCCTTTGTCTGATTTTAGCTACTTTATTCCAGGCGAACGAGACAGCGAGTCGTGTGACTCTTTTCACATGGCGCTCGAAGGGTATTGCGGTCGTCCTGGAGCAAACGCTACCTTCAAGTGGATGCACAACAAGATCCATTTGATGATTGATGGCAGCATGTGCTGTACGGCAACTGCAACGAATGACCCCATCTTCCTCCTAATGCACAATTTTGTTGACAAATTGTTTAACGTGAGTACTCGTTAGTCTGTTGATTCAAACCTCTACCAACATTTTTAGCGCTTTTAGCTATCTGTCAGTTATGTTTGATGGACAATACCACCAAAGATCAACTGATCTTGCTGGACACGTGGCCCAAAAAGAGGCAAATAACCGGACGGATATGGGGGCGGTTTGTAAACCGAGCGAAGTGTAAAGCACAGTGTACCTTTAAGGCTGGGACCACCATAAAAGTGAATATTGGATGGAGCGGGAAAACATGTTTGCCTTCAAAAGAGATTTAATGGTCAGCACTGGGCAGTCTTTCACTGTCCAATGAAAGCTCACAAATGTGAAGTTTTGTGAAACATTACTGATAAAACGTCGGTATTTAGAGCCAGGTACATGAAGCCGCTGGATAACATTTTTAGGCCCATTGGTTTAGCTGTGTGTATCGCTCATTTTAAATCCATATTTGTACGATTGACATTCAAGACCTATTGACTCAGGCGAGAAAATGAAGAACGACTGCTGTTGTTTATTCAACATCATATAGGTAGGATTACATAAGGTGAATGAATGCAAAGAAGTATTTAAAGTAGAAGAGATATTGAGTAGAATGTCACTGTCCCAGACCAAAATTGTAAAAAATGGCAAACCACTACGTTGTAACTCTTCAATTAGCGAGTTGTCAGCATTAGTAGTAGGTAGCTGGATGCTCCACACACAATAACATCGCTGAACACCATTACCCACCACTATTCCCTTTATGGCTCAATAGGAGGAGTACACGTACGCAGTTACCATCTGGTGTTCAAAATCCTGAATCCTGAGCTGAGCTTTAGAACCAAATTTGTAGAGATGAGTAAACTGGTCGAATTCTTAGCCGATAGTAGTCATAATCATCAGCATAACAGCCATGAGCCTGACCAAAAGGTACTGTGGTTCGGGCCGCCGCTCAGCTCAACAGTGACGAGGAATATCCTAGAAGAAAATGCTACTAAGAAAGTCAAAAGTTAATAACAGCAGACTAAGAGGATGAACTAGAAATGGCGTGGATACTGATACGCTATTAATTGCGACACATCGTCATCTCGGATAGCGTGATCACAAGGACCCCATCCAGGCAGGCGACACATACCCACTCTGATCAATGGAGCAGTCAAGGTATTCATATTTCGTGACCACGTTGTTGCTTGACCACCATGTAGTTTCACCCAACTGTTGGTGGTCTCATTGTATAATGCCCGGTACGGTAAACGCTTAGCCGGTATACGGCGTACGGTACCCAACCATCGCAAGCTGTGTACCGTGATTAATTGACCAACTGATCGCGCATCCTGAGCGTTCCTGAATACGCGTCGGCGAACTGCCATACTACTCACGCGATCAGTCCACTTAATGTGGGCCAATTGGCGGAGACAACGATGGTCAAACACAGCTAAACTGTTAATATCTTCTTTGTGAACAGGCCACGTTTCCGAACCACAAAACAAAATGGAACGCACACAGGCATTATATACTTTTTCTTTCAGGGACAACCGGACGTGTTTCCGACGCCAGAGTTGACGCAGCTTGGCAAAGTCAACTCGTGCCTTTGCTATTCTCGCTGATTTCTCAGCAGCAATATTACAACCTGACTAGATGGTGTTACCTAAGAGCATCCTCTAGAATGTCGTCCATGACAAAATTTAACAGCAAGGCGGAAATCGGGCACCCCTGACGAACACCATTAAAAGTGATGTACTCCCGAGACAGTTGTCCATAAACTCTCACCATGCTTGCAGTGTGAGCACACAGTGATCTCAATAGATTCACGTATTTCCTTGGTACTCACTTGTGAACCAGACAGCTCCAGAGAACGCTACGAGCAACTGAATCGAAAGCAGTCTTTAGAACCAAAAAGACCACGACTGTCGGCTGTCTGTAATAGTGACAATGTTCCAAGATCCGTCACGAGGTGAAAATATGATCAATGCACCCTCGACCGGATCGGAGCAGACGTAAAATGAGGCCAGTGAGTAACTTGGACGCAAGTGACACCAAACTGATGCCTCTGTGGTTGTCACATAGACT
>LUCH01004606.1:20030-35955 GCA_013368495.1 Paragonimus heterotremus | reverse complement strand
GGCAGGTTGAAAAGTCAGCAGTGTTTTTGCCTAGGAATGCACAAGGATTTACCAGAAAAACGCTGTTCACCGTTATTCCAATTCACAAGTGATTGGGGATAGCACAACTTTTCAATCCATGAAAGTATTTGGTAACAAGACCTAAAACCAAACGGAAATTCAACGCATTATTTTTTCTTGAGTATAGAATTAAGTAATACAATCAGCAATCACATTAGCTGGACTGTGGATCTAAAATGCACCATGAGCCTTTTAGACCAACAACTTGTAAACAGCAATACCTTCATATTGTCCATTTAAACAATTAATTGTTAGATATGTTGAATTCAATCCGACAAGTTTGTCGTACTGTGTTTGGTATGACGTGCAGTCATGAATTCGTCGTTGTACTCTTCGTTTGTTTGTAGAAAACCGATCCGAAATTTGTCTACGTTTGTATTTACTGGGTGCCGTTCACAATCGTAATGAATTTTGTACTGTAACTGGACATGAAGTATTTGCTTTCTCTCTTTTTAAACTGCCATTGCCCACCTATTAAAATTTTCCGCCGTGGTATCGTTTGACATGTTTTCACCTTCACTTGCACCCGACTGTTTTAAAGAGGTCATTTCCCTTTGACTAGTGGCTGTTTCTGAAAACGTGCTTAACTGCCACATTTTTGAACGCCTTTGCTGGACAATTTGTACATCCGGTTGATTCATATTCAAGGTGAAATAGCACTTTTATTGTAATTTCTACTAAACACTATCATATAAATTCCACTCTATTCCATCATCTTTCCTAAAGTTTTTTAGATTGAGGAAATTTTCCTGTTAACCCAACCGTCCGAATAGGCGTTATTGGCACTGTCGAGTATGCGCTACTGAATGGAAAACCAACCATCACTGATGACATTAGGTGTGTTCAAGTTTATCCGGTTAAACTCGACTAGTGTTAAAATTAACTTTACGAGTCATCGGCGACTCACTCCATCAACCGACGCGTAGACTAAAAAAAGCTACAGATCCGAAGCATCAAGACTTCCACAGAGTGCTAGGAATAATAGTCCAACTACCCCCTGCTGAAGACGAAGCTGAAGAAATAAGGCTGTCATCTGCTCGCCATGAGTATTTTTCCCTCTTATCCAAAGTGCCTGTAAGCAACACGCACAGATGCAAACAGCCTGGACAAAATCCCAAACCATCTTCTACCTTGTTCACTGAAGAACTGCGGTTCGGGCTTGCAATATCGATAGCGTTCTTAAAACGCTATGAATCTAATTCTGAGAGCGACATCCTAAAAACCAAAGTCTCACAGATGAAAATACACAAATTTCCAATCAACCATTTTCAGTTAATCTACAATTACATTTGTTTCCACGGTTTTCAATAACTAATCAGCAACCTATGCTTTTATCCAAAATTCAAAGATTACTAGGACCCATTTTTTTCAATATGGATATGCCAGCAAATACGACGTCGCATTAACTTATGACTAACACAAATATACACAAAACCAGTCTTTTTTGATAAAATCTGTCACATTTCATCCATCGTCACTAGACCCTCCTCCTAACGTCCCACTCAATCATCCTACGATAATGACACTCCTAGCACGTTCTGTCGTGGAGTCAAATCTTTGCGACATCCACTCCAACATAAGCAGAGAATTGGTAAATGTCCTAGACCAGGCCAATGAATATGGTTTTACAAAACTCCCTGAATCATTTGTCGTGCAGTTCTTTAGCAGTTTAAATGTTGCGCCTGACAAACATGCGTCAATCGATTTATTACTCATGAACGCACGGCTATTAGTGAGATACCAATTTTCAGATCCTTTGTCGTCCTTATTTAATTCTCATATTATTCTCCACAAGGAGACATGGTGCTCTTCAGATATTTCAGACACGCAACCAAACGTCATAGATCAATGTGTTTCATGAGGATCGTCAAACTTGTCGAGGTAGTGGATGCATTATTCACGCAACAGAGTCTGACGGAAAAAAAATTCATTACTCACCAACGTAAGGTCGTTCATGAGATGTACATTTTCAAATCATTTGTGTCTTCATCTAATCCTCATATCACTCTCTTATCACTGGTATATGGTAATCTCTTGATACTCCCGACACTCAGATATGCATCATAAGATATCATAAGTTTCGTGGAGATCTTCCCACAGAATGAGACGGTGGATGCAGTATTTTCCTAAAGGAAAATCTTCTGCAGTGAAACTCGACAAATCTAGTCCTTATAAAATCGAAGACTCGTTGTGCTTGGTGATCTCGGTAGATTCTCGCCACCTGCCCACCGCATTTACCGACCGCTCAGTGTCAGTAGCAGGGATTTGATCGACTTCGTAAAGGTGACATATTTTGAAAACACAAACTAATAGGTAGTGAATTTTACATGTACTATATCACTTTCTACTCAGATCCAGCAAAACAAACTGAATTTCCTTCATG
This sequence comes from Paragonimus heterotremus, assembly GCA_013368495.1. Classification (NCBI taxonomy): domain Eukaryota; kingdom Metazoa; phylum Platyhelminthes; class Trematoda; order Plagiorchiida; family Troglotrematidae; genus Paragonimus; species Paragonimus heterotremus. The sequence goes on along the minus strand of LUCH01004606.1, from coordinate 33,512 downwards.
CATTTAACTGAATGAATGGGACTCACATTTCCTAGAGCTCACCAGAGAGAGATACTTTGAATTATATATTCACCCTAAATACCTCGTCAGCTGGAATGTCGGTACTAGATCAATTTCCTAGAAGCAACCGCAGTGTGGATAAATACTTGCTTGGTTTTAATAAGGTGACCGAAACGACAGCTATATTCTATCGTTTAATCAAATTCATCCATTAGATTATCTTCTTCCTGCTAAGATCCTCAAATTAGAATACGTTCTTCTTCATATCATACCCAAAAGTAGCAACCGAGGAAGTTGTCAGACATTTCACTCTTTCTATTGACATTCTGGCTTCCATAAAGTCGAAACGTACAGATTCGTAAGTGCTGAATAAAATCTTTACTGCGAAAGAGACTGACAAACATAAACGCCTTAAGTCAAAGGACAATAAAACATCACCCACAATTGATCGCAGCTGTCGCATTCCCATAGACTTTCCAGTCGGCCCCGGATTTCGAAAAACAGAAGCACTAGACTCGAGTTTCGCTCTCATTAGAGCTCGTCAGTAGTGCATATCATCGCCACTGCCGGGACTTGAACCACGGACATTCAGTTCATGAGGCAACCGTGTTTACCACTGCGCCAAAGTGTTCACATATGATAATTCGGTCGTGCCTAACGTGAGGTCAATGGCGCAGTGGTAAATACGGTTGCCTCATGAACTGAATGTCCGTGGTTCAAGTCCCGGCAGTGGCGATGATATGCACTACTGACGAGCTCTAATGAGAGCGAAACTCGAGTCTAGTGCTTCTGTTTTTCGAAATCCGGGGCCGACTGGAAAGTCTATGGGAATGCGACAGCTGCGATCAATTGTGGGTGATGTTCAATCTATAGGAAAATCCAAATCCCCTACTACTCATCATCGACAATAGAACACTCGACTCTCCTCTGTTCATGCGAGTGGGCAACATGTTTAAGGAAATAGCATCAAACAACAGTACGTCATATAAACGAATAATAGGTTCTGGTCGGTGGCGATTGGAGATTCGTGAAACCAATGCAACTAAAGAGACGCAGAAATTCGAGGAACGACCCTTGTAGCGGAATTAATACTTTCAACGAAATAACTGTTATTGAGGATTCTGTTGAAATAAACAACGATTGCCAGCTCACAATTTGCTGTTTCGTTACATTATCTACAATTAGTAGAACAAAAGCGAAGTCTTCGAATTCAGGTAAGCCTACTTTGAAAGATGAACTGGACTCGAGTTTCGCTCTCATTAGAACCCACCATTGATGCACCTCCTCATCCAGACCTGAATTGGCATTTCGACCCTTAGACGTGTACGATCAGCGTGCCAACTATAACGTCGATAATTTCCCTATAGGCGTCACCATCTTCATAAATGAACGCTAAACCACAACCTTTTATGAGTAGTGTTCGATCTGCCCGATCTTTTAGCGTGAAGAGTAAGCCTGTCATGCTGGAATGATTCAATTTAGATAGTAACTTCAGCTTGACTGAGTAGTTTTGATCACGGCGTATCCGAATGGAACAGATCGGTTCTGGTTATTCTCTTGCCATAATTATCGGGCAAGCTTAGTGCAATTCACAGACAGCTGTGGTCCAGCACTTCGGTACGGTCATTTGGTGACGCTTATTGTAAGGTTATTGGTATTATGGTCAACACATTTGTCCCAAAAGCATGACGGTCGGAATACACGTTCCGGTCCGGACGATAAGCCCTAGTGAGAGCGACAGTGGAGTTTCGTGCTTTATTTCAAAATAGACTAGCCGAAAGTCTCGTCGGAATAAGAGGGCAGCAGTCGAATGTATATGGTGTTTAAACTGAAGCAATCGGCATCCCCGGACTTATATTTTTAAAACATCCTGAGCAGTGTTTTGATTGATGTTAGAAATTCCTGCTTGCAGTTAGCTGCCATCAACTCCAAAATTCATCTCAAAGCTAATGGTATCTCATCAGTACCTAGCAAGCAAAGAGGGAAGGATATACCGATCATTTTACTTATTCCGATCACACTACCATTTATACCTAGCCCCATCCGTCTCCATTGGATAAAATCATTTATGATTCCCCGCTGCAAAAGTAGCTCAAGACAAAGTGTTGGCAATTAACCACCCATCACCTACACGCCAGTTGCTCCAATTATTTTCGAAATGATACTTATCGAAATTTTAATGTCACATAATAATGTAATCTCTTCTCAGCTCAATCCTGTTAGTGAGAGCTCGCACAGTACATTTCCTTTGGAATTCCTAGACGACGCATCGACATTAGCCGACGCAAACAACGCAATTACTATTGTGAGTTCCAATCACACATTTCACATCTACCTTACTAATACGTTTACAGTGAAATAATTTTATCGTTGATTCTAACGTGACTGTTTGATACTCTAATGTTCATACGATTTCTATAAACTCCCAGTAGACTATCAACAAATGGACTCTATTCGACTTTATTACCTATACTCTGTCTTTTACCGCAGTTTACAACGTCTGTTTCTCTGAGTAACGGTAATGCGCTTATTATCTTACCACCCGAATTAACTAGACGACTTATCACGTTTTCTTTGCACTCTTGTACGCGTTTGTAAACCCGGTAGTGAGTGAATATATATTCACACGGTTCCTTATTGTACTTGTAGAACCGCGCGCGATAAGTGTGTATATAAATATTCTGAATCCTATCTATTTTAGGATGTATATGTATATATCCAGCCCAGAGAGTGTGCAACTCTAGTCTACTAAAACTCGCAATCCGACTCGTCTGTCGATTTAAACGTTATCCCGCTTTGACAAGTGTTGGCTGTTTCTCCTCATAAGAACTATTTGATCACATTAACTCCTGTTTTAGTTTCGGATACGCAACGCAATGAAAAGTCGATGACTTCTCCAATTCGGCGAGATGGTACCAAATAGCAAATGGAGGGACCCCACTGCGCACAAAACGACTTGTACTTCATTAACAGATTGTCCTGGTAAATGATATACATGGTTGTTTATGAATGTGTGTGGTTGTGTGATTTTTGATTTTGTTGTTTCGCTTCAGAATGCTCACTTAACTCAGCTATTTAAGCTGACAGTCTGTAGTATGTGTGTGATGAATTGCAACAAAATGTGCACGAGAGATACATTCTGTAAAAACTGTTTCTGATTCTTCTGTTCAAACTGCTGGTAACTTACTTTATGTGAAGTACTATAGCAACTATTGGCTAGCGTAGCATTTTGTTAATTACCACAAGTATTATTATTAAAACGTTTTCACCCAGAAAATACATATTAAATTACTCGTCATATTCCACGCAGTCGCTCCACATCTTCCTGTTCAACACGTCAAATTGTGTTTTTTAATGTTCTCACGAATACCTATTATTCACGGAAACTCTTTTGATGCTTGAACATTAAAAATCCTGTACTGACTAAACAATCTGCGGTGTTTTCAACTTTTGTACGGGTTCGAGCAATTGAAAGTCCTGCGCAGACGTCCGTTTATTTGTCAATCAGATTTTGACATTGCTTGTCCTTCCTCATTTCAGCCGACTTAGTTCAGCATGTTTCCGACGTTAATTACATGAATTAAAAACGATAACCTTTGATAATTCATTTTTCCATTATATATGTAACACACAAGCTAGCCGTTAGGCTTGTGGAACATATCAGGGCAACGCGGGAGACAGCATTCCTCCGATTTAGGTTATAGTGACTGTACTTCATCACCAAACATTATGTGTTATTGTTGTTTTACTGTGTGCAGAATCACGTTCTGCAGAATACTGTTTACATCAGGACTTTCTTGGCTAGTGTGCTGCCTCATTACCGCTGCGTAAAAACAACCTCTAGGAATGGGTTAAGTACTGTTCCCACTGTTGTTGCTTATTCTCAATTGTCACAAAAGTTTCCCAGCAACAGTCCTGTAAAACGCGAAAAAGCTTCAGCCGAAGGTCCAGTTTGCTCTGCGCACGACCCACAATGAGAAACTGAAATGGCGCTAACAACATTGCACTACGCTCTGTTTCACGGTTCAAATTCTAGCCATGCGGGCTTTGTAGTTCCGTTTCCGCTTTACATGTAGAGATTTTTCTTGGCTTGACCATAAACTATTTCAGTTCACTTCAATTATTTCAATTCAGTACACAGTACGAATAGTGGTCAAGAGCTACGATGTCCAGATTTATACGCCTATATGTCCAGTGCTTTTAATGCATCGGCTTAAGAACTATTAATTTATACGTAACCGGGGAGGAAGTTTTAAGAAACATCTTAACCGATTCCTTTGCTAACGCGCGTGTCACCATTATGTGGACTGCATTCCTTTTCTTTTCGACTATATCTCTTTTGCTGACGAATTACCACATTCGTAATATCGCACAGTCGTTATTTATCTGCATCATCCGCGATCATCCTCATCGGTCTCGCTCACCCGAACATGCATCTCTCAGATTCATCAAGAAGCACACTTTATGCAATTTGGCCGCAACATTTTATCTCCAAAATTTCAATCCCACCGTCGACGATGACTATCAACATACAATGTTCTGTTCTTCCAAACGTTCATTGCTTACGTTGTCCACAGACTTCATTCACTCCAGGGAGCATGTTTAGGAGATCTGTGTTTATACATAAACGAGCTGCAATTGAACTATTAAGAAGCCGCCGGTCAAGTGGACTGAGATTGTTGGAGAATGCACAACGTTCAGCCTGTTCTTCTACACTACGAGCTCCGATGAAACTGATATTTAGGGTGTTTCAACTCCTTCTATTTGCCTACCACCAGTGTAACAGCTGCAATGTCAACAGTGTTAGTACGTAAGATTATAAACGACACAATGTAACATAACAGTTTACATAAAATGAGATGTGACACTATGCAACTATATATGTCGTACAGACAAAATATTATACCATAATATCAGTATCCTGTTGCAAGTTTCCCACTCGAACAGAATGGCAGTCAACTAGGTCTATATGTGCATTTTGAATAACGTACGTCCCACGGAACCTTTCTCGCACAGAAAGTGCAAACATCTAGTCCCATAATCACGCAAATAAGGCGTGTGTTACTCTTGGTAGTCTCTAAGTCCGCTTCCAATTTTGTTGGCTGATTTGGGAAGAATGTGATAGAACCACCTTAAGTCTTCGGCTCCCTAGTGGTCTACGAATATTCAGGAATATTCAGAGCACAGGTGGAGGATATGCTACTCGCAGACATTTAGTACCGAACGCAACGATACCGAACTCCCGAGGAACGCAGGTGGCCATGATCATCAGCCGAGGATGTATTCAATTACAAACTGGATGTAACAGCAGACTTGCACTTGTGTACATTTAGATCATGAAGGATTCTACCGAAATTAGTACGTTGAAGATGGTATGGGCTAATCAGAGGACAGAGAGGGGAACGTGCTTCAAAATAGGGTTTCTGCAGGAAATGGCACGAAAAAATGAACTCTAGGTCAGAAAGATTTCCCAGATAAATCCTGGAGTATTAATCAACTTAGGGGAAATATACATGTTCAGCGAGAACAGAAAATGTCGATGTTATCCATATACCACATGCTGGCCAACTTACCGCCTGATGGAAGCGCCAAAAACTCGATGTATTTGTCGGACGAATCCCCATTATGTCGTCCATGACAGGACTATACATGGAGAAGGAGATAGGACACCTATGTTAAGCACTACTAAAAATGAAGAAAACCCACAGCAATTGTTCACAAACTCCTACACTTGCACAGCGGATGACAGTGATTGTAAATAACCTTGTATTTCCCTGAAACTTTAATGCAAAAGAGACTAGAAGCGGCCAAGTCGAAAGTAAATTTTGCGTCTGACAATAGCACAACCGTTGGTTGCCCGTAGAAATGCCCTTAAAATGTGATTAACTAACCCTCAACTAAATCAAAATTCTGCCTGTGTTCCACGTATCTTAAATTCCATCGGTTCAGTGAAAGCACAAAAAATAGGCCCAATGCTTAACAGGGCCGCAACATATATTAGACCGACGCTTCCATCGTCTCATAAGACAAGGTAGTGGGTGCATTAGTTACAAAAATCATAATTTTCCGCAGTTACATTTGACAAGCCCAGTCTTTATAAACTCGAAGACTCGTTGTGATTGATGGTATCTATAGGTTCTCACGACCTACTTATGGGATGCATTTGCCGACCATCTAATGCTGCTAGCAGTAATTTGATTGACCATGTAGAGGTGATGAATCGCGTTTCAAAAATGCCTCGTGAAAACAAACTAATGAGTGATGACTTGAACAGACCTAATATTTCCTGAACCTCATTCGGAACTCTTGCAAAGCATGCTGAATTGCTATTACACATTCAACTGAATGGATCGAACCAACATGTTCTAGCGCTCAACAAACAGAGACGGATTTTAGATCTCATATTCACCATCTGTAGAGACTTCCGTTCTGGAACAATTTCCAGACAGTAACCGTACCATCGTCATTTGTCAGTTTGAATTTAATAGGGTTACCGAATCGATAGTTACATTCTACCGTCGGATCAAATTTGTTGATTAAAGTAGCTTCTTCTCTCCATTGAGATCCTTACGTTGGAATACGTTCCTTCTTGCATCAGACTCGAAAGTAGCAATTGGGAATTTTATCAAACACTTCGCTTCCAAATGTGAAAGTTCTGAGCTTCTGGCATGGCATCGTAGCTCAGCTGGTAGAGCATTTGCCGCGTTTGGGCATGTGGTTTCTGTCGCTGGTTCGAATCCAGCCGAAGTCCAGATTTTTCGCAAATCAATCTCTTCTAAACTTCGCTTCTTGTATCGGCAGTCTGGTTCCGGTAATGTCAACACGCGTCGATTTGTATGTACAAGATAGAATACATACTGCAAAAGAGACTGGCAGACTTAAATCAGTAAAGTCGATGCACAGAAGAACACTGGATTTCTCTTCAGTAGTGCAACGAAGCAACATGTCTAAATGCACAGAACATAGAACACAACTGCGTTATGTGAACAATGGAAAGCTTGCACTTTGTAGCAACCAGAGAGATGGAATTGAAGCAATGGTGGGACGGAAAAATTCTAAGAGAGACCTCTGTAAAAGTTATAACTCTCAAAGATAAAACGTTTGTCAATGAATGTTGGAATATGTGAAGTCTTCAACTTACACTTGCTGCACCGGTTAGCAAGGAAAACATAGTATTACCCGATACTATTCAGTTGGGAACAACTAACGTTCTGTGTACTGTTTCGATTGATGGAATTATCCGCTCACAATCAGCTAGTATCAAACCCTCAATCCACCCTGGATCTGATGGTGTCCTACCAGTCGCTATCAAACAAGGAGTTGAGGATCTACCCATTGTTTTACTTGATTTGTTCACATTATCAGCACCTTCTCTTCCAAGCGAAGAAATTCAATCATCATCTCTCGCTGCGAAAGTGGTGCAAGGCAGGAAGTTAATAACTATCGTCCCATTAACCATGCATTAATCTGCTTTAAAATGTTTGGAAGGATAATAAAAGTGTCCATTGTCAATTTCGTATGGTCACAAAACTTTATAAATCTTTCGCAGCACGGTTTCTTCATTGAGCGTCTTTGTCAAACATGTTAGTTGGAATTCTCGAACCGCTTATCTACGTCCGCCCACTCAGGAGACGCGATAATCATCATACTCTTAGACATGCAAGATGCTTTTCATCGTGTTCCACATAAGCGCATGTTAATCAAGATAGCACACAAAACAATCTGTGTAGTGGGCTTTTGTCACATATGGAGGGCCGAATCAAAAATGTCAAAATAGGAGAGCCCTACCCAACACCGAAACCAGCAATTAGTCAGGTGATTCACGAAGGCGTTCTGAGACCGTTACTTTTCCTCATGTGCATAAATGACATATGCGATGTTATTAGACATGGCAAACACTTATTATTTACAGTCAGTATGAAAATCATCTAGACATTCCGGCAGCTCAGCAATCTCGTCTTCTGTCGGCAAAATGTACGACATGGCCTAGTATTATTGGAGTCGTGGTGTAAAATGTTGTTCATGACCTTCTCTGCAAACAAAACCAACGTTGTCATTTATGTTGTCATATGTCCATTGGGTATGTCTCACTGGATGACCATAATATTGACATCGCCACATCCGTTCCAGATCTAGAGATGGGGTATTCGAACTCCTTCAATTTCTCTGAACAAGGAAAGGACAATAGGTTGTATCAAAATGACATTCAGTCTACCGGATGCGAAGCTGGCTCTTTACAAAATATGCGGTGGACTTTAACTTGAGTATTGCACCTTCATTCACTGCCACCTACGCAGACCGCGTAGGCTTGTGTTAGAAAATCTCCAACATGCATGTGCCAAAGGCTTATTAGGATATTCATCCTCACTCAACTATACAGAACGTTGTCAAACACTGGAGATTGATCCAATCTGGCTATGAAGACTTAAGTTGAACCTCACACTTCTGTATACAGTGATACACCCGGACGCCATTAATACAGCGTTCGCCGTTCAGTTGCAACACAGCTTCCTATATGGTTGAAGAAATAAGGGTTCCACTTTGCCAACCATGTTACTATAACGATTATGCACAGGACAGCAATCACAGACAGTTCCGATGCACTTCAAAACCAGGGAAAAGACGCAACCAATAACCACAACCGGTGTATTAGCAATACAGGAATGAGGCGGTGATCCGCACTATGTAAAATGCAATAGGGGAACCAATGTCCGGAATGAAAGGGGTACAGATCGTTCAAAACAAGTCAGTCCAGGGGATCAAGTATCACAGTTCTGGGGACAGTCATGTCGTGTGGAACACATTGAATACTACGTAGGTGGACGACCTGAAACTGATGACCACGGAGTGAACATCAGTGGAAAGTTTGAATTGCATGTGCAACGGTTTCTGTATCGTTATATTACCTCGGAAAAATACGCGACAACCTCTTTGTTGTAGAATATTCTTATGTATGGATTAGACGCCCAAATCAAATCAAAACCAGTAACAACATTCAGTATTTTACAAAGGCCTTGGACAGCTATCCTACATAATCAAAAATAATGTATGTCTTCAAACTTTGTGCTCTTTCTGATTGTCTTTTGGATGGGATCCCGGAAACACAGTCTACAGCTGCATGTAACGCACATACCCTTCCGCATTTTCAGACTACCCTTTAAAACAGCCCTCTTGAAGCAGTTGTGTCTCTATCCTCTGCTCGCACATCCATTACACGGTCACGGAACTGTTGAAAAATCATTACCTTTTCATTCATGTGAGTTATTTTGCACGCATTACTCAGGTTGCTGGAATATATAAAGTTAACGCTTATAGTAAATTCATCAGAATGACCTTATATAGAGCTACACGCACATAGAAGCTAGGTTCATAATCCATGTATTGGTTTTTCTCAAATGTATCTGACCATTTGTAATAGTCTGTTAAACCTGGTTAGCTTTTAGATTATACTTAATAGTAGCCGGTATCAACGGTTTACTGACCATCGTACAAAAACTGCACACAAAGCAACAGAAAATATATCACTCACATATACCTTACACAATCACATCAAAATTTCACTTCATCTCTTGAACTATCTCCCCTGTCTCAAAGCCACCTTGGTAACCACCTAACAATTATTGCGCGTTATGAGCTATGAACTTGGGTTTAAACATCGGCTTTCTAAGGTAAACCGAATTCAAAACTCTGTACGGAATTTTGATTGTCGTGCGATAATCATTCTGTAAACAGCCGCTGGTTAACCATTTATCGCGAAATACCATAACAACCGTCTGCCAATATGTCTGCCAACTTTGTTGAGAAGACAAACCTATTAAAATCGCACAGTCAGTCAAAAATATCACATACTACATTAATCGTTGTATTACATGTAGTTATTGCACATTTTCCTATTTAACACGTGAAATTGCGTTCTTTTCCTAACTCCCATGAACTTCCATTATGCGAGGGAAACTACGATGATGACTAAACGCACAAAACCCCGTACTGACCAAAGGACTCGCAAGGTTTTCATCTTTCGAACATTTCCGAACGATTGACAAAGTGCTGCATCGGAATTAGTTCAACTATTCACTAGATTTTGGCGTCTTCCGTCTTCCCCCGCCAAAGCCTATCTATTTCAACATTGTCCTGATGCTACTTATAGCAAGTAATTGACAAATACTTTGACGATGCATTTGGACGTATTTCGAGAATCGGTTATCGGCTGTAGATATTGTACTGGTCACTGCGATTAAGGAACTGCTCGTCGGCTGGAACGGATATAACTCTATGGTAGATAGGCAGAGGCATTCACCGAAACGTCGTAGTCATTATGGCAGCAACACATATTGGACCTTATCGATTTTTCGGGAACATATCACGCACATTTTCTAGAAGGTTTTCCAAGAAGATCCCAGATATCGATAGGAAAGAGCTGAAGATTTTTCGATCGAAGACAAGAACAGGTATCCATGTACGCGCGAAGTAGTGACGGTAAGGAAATGACACAACATATAAATAAGTAGTAAGAGTGGCAACTTCCTGTAACCAGTTCATTTTGGTCATTTGTGCACCACGCATACAGTGGCGGCTTTAAAAAAGGTGACTTCATGGGTGGTTTACCCATGTCCAGTGCAAATAAACTATAAGCTCAAGAAAAGTTAACTATGCTTTATATGCCGAAAAGCGACATCTTCGTTCGGTTTTCAAATAGACGTCATGATCAATTTCGACCAAGCAGAATAATTTATAAAGCCAATGACCACTTACCACATATTTCTCGATGTAACCTTGAACTATTCGTAACATCCACCCATACATAACCTTGTCAAAAGTAAGTCAGGGTGACTTCACACGTTTTTGGCTGTATCTGTGCTACAACCGAACTATCTTTTTCCCTGGTTCGTGCATCGAACTTTGTCAATTTCCATCTCTTTCTGTCTGATTACGCTTCGGTTTCTGGCAGATTCTTTGCTTGCAGTATCATGTTATTACTTTGTATTTTGTATGGCCTGCAACTGTCCGCCATGATCGCACATGCCCGAGTGTGTTTCTCACAGATGCATTGAGAAATTTACCTCATTTATCTATTTGTTTGTATAATAAAATTGCGTGGACATTTACTTCAAAGGTGCACGTTGCATTACTTGTGTCGCGGTTTGCGTAGGATAAACGGGCGTCCGGCTGGTGGAATGTTCCAAGTATGATAACTGTATGACAATGCACAGCGCCATTTTAACGCTCGATACACTGTTGTGACCAGGGGCAAACTTCTTTGTTCATAGATGGTCAAACAAGCCGCTGTCTGATCAACTTCAATGTGGCGCATCTTCCCGGGTGAGATGAACAATGGAAGTGGTTGAAAACATAGCGTCGGTAAGAATACTGGATTAAAGGTTCAAGTATACCCTTTGTAATACCAGACAGAATGCCACCAGCTTTTATCGGCGGGGGGACGGTCAACAATTTTAAGGACCCACAAGTGAAAACGCTTTTCGTATCCTCATTGCATTGTTGGGCAATAGCCATTTTAGCGAGGTCAGGGGAAGGTGGCGATTGGACGAAGTTGACGTCAGGACGTGACAGTGTATAAACAGTGAGACAGGCATGAAATCTGTCAGCAAAAGAAAGTGTGATCAGAGAGGAAACGGTTGCAGTTCACAAACGTTTGATACATGCACCAGAGGAGATGATAGTTCGCCCGTTCTACAGATTCAGTCCAAAAGATGAGATGTTGCATTGGGTCACCGACCGCGTCTTGCTACATGCTACAGGCAGATGAAGTTAGCGATCTGGGGGTCCGTCTCTGTGGTAACTTCAAACCGGCAACCCAATGCGCGTTTGCTTCACAGAAGATCCTGTTCCAATTGAGGAAAGCAGACTATTCCAGAGAGTGTTGCTGTGTTGACGCCGTTTTATTTTTCGTATGTGTAAGTCGTGTCCATGGCTTTCTGCGCCTTCAGCTCATGACTGTTTATGTTGTTTACTTTTACAGGACTGTTGTTATAACCCCAACTTCGAAAAAAGGCTGTCACCCGGTGTCTCCATGTTGCTCCATCGTTGGGTGGTAAGTGTAACGGCCAATCAGATTGAAGACTGCCGGTTTGCATGTTACACGAAATATATGAAACGCTTTGAAATCGTTCAGTGGTTAGCCACTAGGTTGATACGTGGCATGAAGTTCTTAGCTTATGTTAGTATGCTGAAAACTCAATTTGTTCTTGCCTGAACAAAGAAAGCGATGTGGAGACTTGAAAGAAGCTTTCAAGATCCTAGTGGATCTCACTGGTATATTAGCTAGTGCGTTTGTTCAGCCTATGACGATGCCCCATATGATGACCCATAAGGCGCGGATTTCTTTGGAAAATTGGTTGAGGGGGTGTTGGGAAGCTTCCAAAGTGTTGGGAATGATTACTGAAATTGTTATGAATAAAATAGTGGGTATCAGAAAGACTGAAACAGCTTCACTTGCCAATTCATCATTGGTCCGCCAATGCCCGCGTGGGGCCTGAGAAGATTTATTATTCGAGTATGCAATCATGTTGTACATGTTATACATGTACACAACTAATCGTCGTGTATGGTTTAAAAAGATAAACCACAGTTCAGCCATCATCCGTGCTGATAATCAGGAGGTAGACTGGCGGGATTATCACTCTCAGTCATAAACATCTAAAACCTTCCACTGTATATTCATATATTCATGTTAGTATATCGAACTCTCGTTCTTCTCTTCTACTCAGCAATATCGCAGTTTTAGTTCTAATTGAATACTGTCATCCAAAGGAAACCTTGGTTTCTTTCAACCCTTTCTCAGCTTTTGACAACTCATGATGGCCCCGAGATATAACCGACTGGCTGATACAGATCGTAAGTTGAGTTAACACCGACAAAACAAACCACTTCCTCTGGCGCTCGCCTATATTTTATATATATTCTTCTGTTGATGAAAAAAACAGCAAATACCGTTAAAGCGGGTTACAGAAAGAAACCTTGGACCGAAGTAGAGAGGTAATGACGTCAAAAATATTTGAAACATATTTCAATAAAAAAAGAAACGGTACGACAAGCACATGTCTCCATTCAAAAGGCTAAAAATTTGGTCATACCGCATGATGCAGTGTGAGAAGAAAGTTGTAGAATTCTATCCACTCCACCCGATTGCTCGGTAATTCATGTCGGACTATCTCAGTAATGGTGTTTTCATGTATCGCTATTGAGTAATTGGTGGTTTCAAATGAAATGAACTTTACCTAACCATGTCCCTTATTCTTAACTTATCTTTATTTGTTAACAACAGCACTGAACTGTCATGAGAGTACGCAGCCTGCAAACCCTCTTCTCAGTGAGCAGCAGAACAGAACTGCCTCTCTCAGTACTATATGATTAATGTGACACAGATGTGTCACATTCACACATAAGTCTCGGCGTTGCCCATTGAGATTGTACAACAGGCTAGAGATGTAATCATGAATCCGCATCCGTCAGATCCTTACGAGC
>LUCH01004606.1:3925-18414 GCA_013368495.1 Paragonimus heterotremus | reverse complement strand
TTGGAAAGAAAACTAAATGATTTATGCCTCACTTTTGCTGTGCCTCGATTATTCACGACGATATGGAATTTAAAACATACATCTTTTCCAATTGTTGTTCATGTTTGAATATTGTAGAAGTCCGAGATGGCATATTGAGACTGCCCGATATGAACTGGGATATGACTACAGCCTCATTGGAGTGCTTACAAAGAATACTGTATGACTGTTATGTTTTACTTTTACTCTGTCTCGAGTATTTACGGAGATATATCATTTCAATATCATCCTGGTAATCTTATCTTGTATCTCATGTATAGGTTACATATTCAATGGCCAAACAAAACGTGCGGAAGTGACGGTTCAACGCCCGAGCTTGTGAAGAAGAAAATGCAGCACTGGATACTAAAGGCACGTGAAAAACACGGTGGACGACAGAAAAGCCATTATTTCAAATGCCAGTAACGTTGAATAAGGTGTCCTCTGATGTTACATTGTAGATTTGTCCTATATTCCACTACACTTAATTCAGTACGATACTCCTATTTTATAGAATCATTTTACTCCGACAGTGGAACGGGATTCAGTACTGTGCGGTCAGTAATGGCCGTCGGGGACACGCAGGGGTCACTCGGGTATTCTCATGGAACGGTCGTCACAACTAGGCTGGAGAGGTACATTTATTAGTTTTCATGCGCGGTGAATGTTCAATAAGGCGTGAGTAGATATTATGAAAAAGGAAAATTATTTACAATATTACTTGGAATCCCGGGCTGGTTCTTCCGCTGAATGTCGTAGGGGTGACCCGACCGTGCACAGTCAGGTCTGTCATAGGGCGCTCAGGGGACTCTCATAGGATGGTCATGTTGGTTGGAATAGGGCTCAGGGTGGCCGTTCTAGTAAGACATATAACGTCGATAGTTCTTCGAAATTATGATCCATTTACACAATTGGAAACGGAAGCTATTTGAAGCAAATAGAGAACCGCCTTTATTCGACAGTTCATCTTTACTGAAGCCGGCTAGACTAGTTGAAGACCGGAAGCAGAACCAAATTCAGAATTTCACAAGAACACGCTGTCACAATTTTGATTGATATCAACGATTTATAGCCGTAAACATTCAAGAATTTTATAACAGTTGTCAAATGTTTCGTGGTCAATCAGGTTCGACAGATGTCACAATTCATTTTCATACGGTATGAGAATTTGGTGCTTCGTTATTATTTTCCTACCTAAATGTACAGAAAAACCTGAATGGTTTTCTCGTGTGCTTGTGGAATTTACTGCTGGAAACAAGTGTGCAACTGGCTTGACCATTTGGATTTGTTGACGAACCTGACGTCAAACTGTACATCTGAATATCTGCCAAAAGTCAACCCAACCAACCAAGTTAGTATCTTCGCTCTGAGCGTGAAACACTTTTTTGTTTAAATTGAAATAAATTTGTGTAACTAAACATTACTGCAACGGCAAGTGAATATGTAGACAACTTGACAGACAGGACAGTTAATTTACTGAAAATATTGTCAGACAACCAGAACCCGAAGTTATTGGCTTTTAGCAAAGCTGTGTTCAGAACTTACCAGCCGGTGCTAGGTGCATAACACTGCTAAATCAACCCAACGGATTGCCGTGGCATTGATGTTATAATACTCAGTGTGTATGATGCATGTCCGCACATCCCCTGTCTCTATTTGTCTGTCGTACATACATTGCAAGTGTTACGTGTGTGGCTGATTAAAGTAAGCGAAATGTTCACATATCGCGACGTTTTTCTTCTTTTTACACTGATGTTGCTGAAGTTCGGTTAATATATAATGCATGATGTATTCACTCACTGTCTTGATGCCAGCTTTCTTCTGATTGATGGATGAGCAACTAGTGCGTCTATCATAGTTTCAAAGAATAACTTACGATTTACGCAATGTTTATTGTGACCACAATAACCTAGTCGTTTTGACTATGATTGCCGATTACACTGTTGCGAATTCGAGCGTCACTCACCACAGCTGTTTTCATACAGATTTGGACAGCCTGACTCACCCTGCTTGCGTGTAATGTAGTACGTCATGTGATAACGAGCGTTTTGTAATGTATAAATTGACAAACACCTCGAGCAGCGTAGTATAAGCTTACCACAAGCTCACACAATGACATCTGAAGGCCATAAACTGGTTTCACACTCACAAACAGCTCAAGCCGTGAACTGAGCTTCGGACCGATGTAAGACAACCAGAAGTTTAATTATCATCAAGGTTTCCATTACGTTTGCCAACATTGTCGACCTGCAAACTGAAGTGGACGTTCAGTTAAGCACTTTTGGGACTAACGATCAGTTTTCCCGAAGTACTTTCAGTCGTTTGATGAGATACGGGCAGTTTCATGTCCACACAATCAACCAGTTATGGTCGTGGGTACATACTCAAGTATATTAGGCATGTTTATCCCAATTTGTTAAGATTCACGTGGTGAACTGAAGAGAGGTATCGCAAACCATAATCTACGCATAGCAGAAGTGTGATGGCAGGTGACGAACTCTCAGGGCATCCTGGTATGCAGTGGATGTATCTGCTTCCTAAGTGAAGTTGGTAGCAGATCAATGCCTGCATATTTGTAAGCTAATTTGACTTGAAGCTGAAGCAAAAGCCGGGATGGGCTGACCAGAGTTGAACGGAAAGACAAGCACCACATGTAAGTATGACCAAGCTATGGCCAGAAGCACTGGAATTCAGAATAAAGTATTACTCAAAGAAACTTAAGAAATGTCACTTTTTGAAAAAAATTGACTTTCCTATGAATAGTACGGGACGTCCGTTTTCGCATAAATTGAACATCACCCACAGTTGATAGTAGTTCTCAAGTTCCCATAGATCTACCAATTAGTTCCTACCAAAAAGAAGCACAAGATTCGAGTCTCGCTCTCATTAGAGCTCGTCGGTAGTGCATATCCTCGCCACCGCCGGGACTAGAACTACGACGACGCTGTTCATGAGGCAATTGTGTTCACCACTGCGCCATTGACCTCAAATTCGGCAAGATCAAATTATCATATGTGAACACTCAACCACTTTCCTTTGTGAGTGATGATCAGGTTGTCCGATCGCCTCGAGAGGAGACACAGTTACTGTCTGTTAACTCCAATCGATGACCCCTCGACTAGGACTTCCCTCCAAGTTGAAATCACGGACATTATTAACTTGTTGAGTGTTATTTGATTCCTAATGAGTAATAAGGAATTTCGACTTTCGTATGAACTGAACATCACCCACAACCGATCACAGCTCTCGCATCCCCATAAATCTGCCAGTCGGGTTCCATCAAAAAGAAGCACAAGATTCGAGTTTCGCTCTTGTCAGAGCTCATCAATAGTGCATATTCGTGTCTCGCGTGACGATCAGTTTATATAAAAACCGAAATCCTCTACTACTCATCACTAATCAAAATATCGCTCAGGGTGATGATCTCTGTGATTTCAACTTGGGTCGTCCATCGAAGGACAGTCACTGAATCTCCTCTCCAGGCAGTTCAGCAATCAGGACCAATGTGGCTGCATGTTTACATATAATAATTTCGTCGTGCCTGAAGTCAGACGAATGTCTCGCTGAAATGGTGAACGCGGTTGCCTAATATAAAGCGTGACCGGAGTTCTACGGCAAATCGTAGCAATGATATGCACTACTGACGAGCTCTAATAGAGACGAGACTCGAGTCTGATGCTTCTGCAGTTCGAAAGAGGCCGACTGGAAAGTCTGTGGGAATGCGACAGCTGCAATCAGTTGTGGATGATGTTCAATTTATATGAACATGTATCTTCTTCAGCACAACCACTTTGATATCATTTGTCATTAGAACTTAACCAGAAGGTTCTGCGCAGTGCGTAGCCGGGTCTACTACGGTTTGTCTGGACTATAGACAAAAAGCTGGCTCTAGTTTTGGCATTGTACAAGAGAGCTGCTGTGTCGGTTGCGTCCGAATATACGAAAAACAAGCGGGACATCCAGCGGAGGTGAATGTTGGCTACTTGATGGTAGTGATCTCCCATGCGGCAAGCACCATAAGGTAGGGCAGCATTTCTATTTGTTGTCTCTAAACGTTGTCCCATCATCTCACTGTTCGCAGCACGTGTCAGGCAGTGGCAAGTTGCGCTAAATGGTGTTTACCTACAGGCATCAGTCTCACAAACCTTCTTCGTGTCCAAACACACGTATTTACATGTACGCGATCAACTGGTTGTGATGCTTCATTTAAGTGTGACTCAGCATGAACAAAAACAGGAAAGAACGCACCAAACACGAACAGAAGAACAACGCTACGCGACGCGGTCCCAATAAACGTCATCGAATTAAGGCTGTACATCACTCCTAACAACATGCCAGAATAAATAATTGACCATCTGTGTGTGTCATTGTCTGCTAGTGTATACTCAAACTGTTGAGCAGATAAATCTTTCACCTTGTAACGTTGACCCTATACATGTTGTAATGAATGGACGATGATCCGGACGGCATTAAAAAATATGATTCGGGTGGGTGTCTGCGAGTTCAACATGCAATTACTGCGCGGGCAACAACAAAACCGCTCATTACATAAGAGGACCATCGGTGTCATAGATCGTGAATACGTGACTATATGACGTTGCGTTGTGTTTGGCCGACCGCCTTGAGTTGTTAGTTCACCAGCGTAGTGCACAAGAATGTTACGTTCAGGTAGGTCATACTAGTATATCCATTCTATTTCCGTTAATGACTGCATCGACCAAGACTATGGCGGTTAGACAACTAATCTGCTCTTCTTTTCAGAAACTTAAGTGTCTCCGGTCTACTGCCTATTCTTTTCTTCTGCTTTCTTGATGTACTGTATAATGGATGGTTTTCCTATGCTTTAGGTGGACAAACCTAGATAATGTTTTTCATTTTCATCCTCTTTACAATAGACTAACATGCATTTCTATACTGAAATTCTTCTTGTACTACATTTTAAATATCTCCCTTCTCAGTTTTGATCATGTCATCACAGTCTCTCTCCCCCTGGTCGTTTCCCGATAGATGAGGAGTTTCCTTTCTTGCTATCCAATTGATTGACAAGCAGGACGTAAAGGCCCCACTTACACATATACTGGTCTTATTCCTTTGGGTATAGACGGCGTATGTGTGGAACCGCAGTTGGTTAAGCTCAAGCCACTTACAGTATTGGTTGAAGCGCAGGCGTCTTTTGGCTTTGATCATTGTGGTAGGCTAATAATTTGCGGATGCTGCCAACCACACTCAAATTGTCATGGATAAGAACCCCACTACATACCAAGGACCGTGACGTGCATTAGCAACTTCCCATTACGATTGCTCAATCGCTCTAACCAGAACGATACTCACGGGTGTGAACGACTGTTGCAGCAGGACTGTTACGTTGGCTTACCTGTCGGAATGAGAGCATGACGGACAGTGAGATGCATAAAAGCTTCTCGAGGTGAGGCGATCGGGGCTGCGCAGCAGACGAAGAAGAAGTCCTACGGAACCTGGATAGTGATCCCCTTCTTGCGTAATTGGAGCAATTCGCGAATCAAAGTGTCCAGCTTTGCCGTTGTACTGCAGATGACGTGGCGGACACCGGCTGTGTTGGATGGAGGACGTCAGCAGAAGTCATTATATTGTGACATGATTCGGGCCCCGTTATCCGGCATTATGATGTCAGGAAGTCTATAGTGATCAAAGACAGGACGTAGTGCAGTGGTCGTAGAGACAGGCGCCTCCCAGGATAGTGTAACGTTTTCTGTCTGCTTGAAATAAACGTCAAACAAGTGGACGTAAAGCATTTCATTGAGCAAGCCGGCGAAGTCCGCAGGACAGTAGGAACAAGAGCCCTAGGGCGACTGCAAAAACACAAGATCCTGTATGGTGGGAAGTTTAGGTGTCTGATAGCGTTCAAAACATTGTCTGGTCATTATAGAGTGGCTGGTGCACATGAAAGGGAAATTGCCTTCATTCTGTTGACACCCGAAATTTGGCAATGGAACCGACGAAGAACAACTGACTAGAAGAGATGGTAAGCATGTGATAGGAATCAACAACGACGAGACAATTAAAACAACGGGATGGCTGATGGAGCTCACAACAGAACGGAGATACCAGGCCACTTGTCCTGATGACTGTGACAGCTTGTCGTAGGATGTAATTCGGATCAGTAGCGCATCGTTTGTCAGCGGCAGTAGCTGCGTCCATTGTGATGCTGTCAGAAGGTCGATGACGAACATTATCCTCAAACACAGGAATGAATGTGTTGCCTTTGACGGTGTGCCAGTTGCTAACGAGACAGCAGGCCCCCAGCTTGTCCACACTGATCCGTACGGAGACAGCAGATCGGGAAATCATAAGCTAGGAGTAGGAGAGCCGTGATCGAATATCAGGATCAACCGGGATATTTGATGAAAAACTGAGTAAGAGCGGATGGTCCATTAATCGGAAACCACATAGAAGTTTAGGAAACTCCCTTGCTGTTAACACGATAGATATTCAGGACTTCTTCCCGAATCTGCTCACAATGGTTCGCCGTTAGAGTAAAAGGATGGAATGTCCGATCATTTGTGTCGAGTAAGAATCCGATTCTCCGATAATACCGATTAATTTGCCTTTGTAAATATTTAATTCACTACTGCAAGAGGTGACCTCAACAGTCGACACGGTCGTGAGTTTTCTCAGCCTATGTGTCAAATTTCGGCACCCCACCTACATGCACGTCTTGTACATGCTGTGCCACTGTGCTATATGGATCTTTATCTTTTCTACTTTCTGATCTTATTTTCTGATTGGCCATAAATCCTTCAGATAAGATTTCGTTTATGATCTTGCTGTCTTTGCACTGAGGGGCTTGAAGAGAGCTGTGTTTCGAAGTGGAATGTTACAGAAAATTGTGTGGATTATTTCAAATTGTGTTGTAATGAAAAAAATCGGTTATGCCTGAAAATAGTTCATAGATGCACTTTTGTTGAGAAAAATGCTCTACCTTTTTTCGGTAAAGTCATCACGTTGGCATTTATAGTCGATTTCATGTCTTGAAAGTGCTTCCATCGAAATTTTCACAATGGAATACCTACCTCCGTTCGACAGAAACGCTCAATTTTGCATGGTTTAGGAGATATAAATGAATCCGTAATTTTTGACCGCATTACGTATTTTTCCACTAAGTATCAAAGTACATTCCAATGAAAGCTATGCCACCACGTTTGTGTGTTGGTAATATATCAGAATTATATGTTCAGGCTGTTTCTCTGCCAACACTGTAGGTAGAAAACGGTTGACGAACTGTCATTCATCAAAACGATTACACCTGACGTTATCACGCTATTTACCCAAAGATGACATTGATTCTCACTTGTACCATTGCAGCTACAACAGTTCAATTTTCGTATCATGGATGCTCATGATTCTGACGATTGTTGGTCGGTGATTTCGCCAGCTACAAACTAGAATGATGGTTGTCAGTATGTTTTCTAATTTTTCGCCTGCCCATATTCCCCACTTGAGGTTCCGGAATGCTGTCCCAGGAGCTCCATGCTTGTCAAACCACAAACCATCAGTGTGGCCTGATGTTAATGATAGTTCAGCATCGGATGACCACACTACCGCTAAACTGTACACTGTTCAACCCATTTATACTTCATATTTGGAACACTAATTATCAGCCCACGAGCTAAGTGGGTTTGCGATGATGAAACTTTCATATTGACTGCAGTAGACGGGTGGTTGAAATAGTTGAATCACTGTTCATGAAAAGAAGGACTGTCGTGATTGTCATTTCTCAAAATCCTGAGTACTTTGTGTCATAGAAAATGAAACTCGAGAGACGTTCGTGATGATTTGCTCTAGCAACAGACGGACGACGGCCACCCTGGTGCCCATCATTCGAAGACAGTTTTGAGTGAGCTGGTTACTTTACTTGTATCTTTCAATTTCAGCCTCACACCGTCATAGCAACGGACGAATGGAGAGCTTAGAGAGCTCTGAGTGAAATATTCCAGTATGAATACTGGACAATAAACCATTCAGTGAACTTCGTGGATCCCGAACTCAGGGTTATCCGTACACAGAATGTCGACAATATTTGGTCATTCGTTTAGAAGCACTTTCGAGCCGTATCAAGGTCAAACAAAAACGTCAGTTCCAATCACATCTTCACATCATTTGGCAGAAACAAAGCGTGGAAACGTGACTGGCGAGCTATTATTCACTTTGTCTCACATTGAAGTGTTGTAAGCGGTATGATGTGTGTCGGTTTGTTATTGCCCGCGTTCGTGATTCTTACTCATCGACACAGTGAAACCACTAGCGTTCGAGCGGAGCACGGGAGAGCCAAACACGTGTAACTGTTCAACCGCAATTGTACAATGTGCATTTGCACTAGTTGCTGTTCAATCCACTTAGTCTAGGTTGTGAAGAACGCTTAACTATGTGGTATACGTTCACACTGCTTGAAATGTGGCGTATATCTGGCGTGAATTGAATTTCGAAGTCTAAACATCGAGCTTCCTGGGACGAATGCCTGTCGGACCTATTGCAGAACGCAATAACCAACGATCTGTGGCTGCGGATTACTACATACTGGCATCCCTCGAGGGCATGTCGCATGCTGTAGTACATGTAGTATATGTCTGCACGCTGGCCGAACACTTCAGTAGAGCTTTCATTGGTCGCGCGAATGTGAACAATGACCGACCTGTTCACGTCGTGGTCTTCAGGTGGGAACATGCTGACCCCGGCACCTGTGTCGATAAGATAGCCGTTCCAGGACTCGTGATTTCTTATAAAAACACGGCCAGGCGGACGAACTACGTCGGTAGCCATGAGGATTTGGTTGCCCTGTTTGATGACTGCACCAAAAGTGCAAGGCTGTCGGTCTCGTTGGGTGTTTCAGCTAAGTGGCTAGTGATACCAGCAATGATCAGGATTAGTTTCGGTAGCGGTTGATTAGATACACGCAACCCCTGAGTGGTTATTGTGTCGAAGAGTAAGTGTTGTCGAGCGTGACCACAAACGCTGCGTCGTTAATGCTTGAAGTTGTTGAGTTAGGTTATTTACTTGAGCAGTCAAATTGGCAATTGCGTTCTGACAACTCGAAGCGAGTTGGGAAACAGTGGTACCATATTTACTTTTAATTCGATGGATAGTATCGGCCAGAATTGACAACGTTGCTAACGGGTTTAGGCTAAGGATGCATTGCATATCTTTAGACAAACTCCGGAGACACATCTCCTTAAACAGAATCTCTTCTACCTGTGTCGTGCCTGTTAACCGTTGCATGTGACGTAGGAACTGCAATGGTTTACGGTTACTGAACTCAGTTGAACTCAGAAGCTGAGAAATACGCTGGCGGCCTGACAAACCAACACACCTGATTAGGGCTGGTTTTAGTTGCTCGTAAGGTTACATGGAATCCGCCCACTCCGAAGTGTCGTCCACCTCGTCAATGGCGTGAGGTGACAGCGTCGCAACTACGTGATGGAAACTGGTTAGCTCTGCACTACTTCGTTTCAGCACGAATATGACTTCTACCTGAGCAAACCACGATTTAGGATTACTTTGTCGAAAGGACGCAAATCGTACTGCCAGTGCACTTACCGAAACGTCCGACAAAACGTAGGTTTGAGCATCCATTATAGCAGAATGGATAATGAATCGAGTTGAAAACGATGCGACTGATCTGGAGCTACCAGCGCTGCAACAGCGTGCATCAGAAATGTTTGCGGTTACGGCAACTGGTGAACGACTCGCGGACATGAAGGATAGAGGGGCGGGGGATGAAGCGTGACAGAGGACAAACAGGGAAAAACCGTTCAGCTGTCGCTGGGACAACACTGGGGCGAGTACAGGCACGCACGACGCCTCGTGTGGATGATCGATCGCCTCAGTTAGATCATTTAGGAGATCCGAATAAACCTGAGGCTGACCAGGCAGGGCATCTTGTTCATGAAGACCTTGATGCATGGAATGACGATACCTTTGATTGCTATCTTGCGTCAACATAGAGCAACCAACGTAGATGGGATCCAGGCAGTTCCTAAATAATACGAGTATAAAAATGAGCTAAATTAAAAACTATTGGTTTTAGATAGCTGGGATTCGAACGCGGTTCGTCTGGGTGGTGGTGAACCATTTCCTTCTTCGAGCAGAACAAGAGGGGTACGAGGAAGGTACTTGAGTTGTATCGTGCATGTTTTTTCTAACTGTGTACAATATTTGATCCAATTAAGCGGAACGATGATAGACATGACGAGCAGCCCATATGACGATCGAATAACCGGAGAACGAGTGGTAATCAGCAGAAGTCAACTGAGCGGCAAGCAGCGATGAACGAGTGCGTACACGTGAGGGTGCGATCAACGGATAACAGGAAACGTGTACTTTGTTGACAGTGGATCAGACACCACCCTAGTGGGCCTAGATATCTCAGGTACTGCTTCGACCCTAGTACGGCAATCAATGTGATTAAAATTTACTGTATAATTGCCCATCTGAGCGTGAACTCTTCAAATGGAGATGAGACGGTTATTTACGATGACGTTTACTCCGTTGATGGCTTGTCCACAGGACCTGTCAATGCCATCAAGATAGAGGCCAATAAGTGAGCACATCTGCTGGACGTTCCATTCAACGAAACTGAGGATGGAGAGGTCGTCATTCTCCCCGGTTGTGACATGTCCGAAGAATACTGGGTCAAACTACAGCGAGACGTACTTGATGAACAATCTATCGGGTTGGGTGGCGTGTCGACCGTTGGCTAGTGAATATCAGACAAAAGCGTCCGTCAACTGGTTGTCACGGGACGTTCCTACGTTAGTGGACCAGATTCGTGCATTAAACGGTAATGATTTTCAGTATATATCACTGATTCATCCCACGCTTTCCAGAAAGACTCCGGGGCTTTATCGTTGGTACAATCGCTCAAGTTGAATTCAAACGTCCATTACTAAGTGGAAGTGAGAGTACTTCACCTTTCCGAACAACTGCAAAATGGTCCTGAAATGTTCCCCTCGCTTGAAGCGATAAATGAAGAACATAACGCAAACAGTGTTAGGAAGCAGACATACCAACAGCAACGGCTGTTCGAAAATGTAAACTGTCAAAGAAGTACGACAGTCGAGCCGCGTCATTTTACACCAAATTCTATCCAACATTTTGATAACTGTAAGTCATCTGATCATAACCATTCTCGACTTACGTGTACATTCCGTAACTCCAAATGCTATGA
The DNA here is from genome assembly GCA_013368495.1 of Paragonimus heterotremus. NCBI lineage: Eukaryota > Metazoa > Platyhelminthes > Trematoda > Plagiorchiida > Troglotrematidae > Paragonimus > Paragonimus heterotremus. The sequence goes on along the minus strand of LUCH01004606.1, from coordinate 7,196 downwards.
ATGTGGCGAGATCGGCCACATTCAATCCGTTTATCGTTGTTCGGAAACGTGTTTTGACCAGACTTCTTTAGATGAACAAGGTGTTGCATCTGACTTGCAGATTATTGCTTTTACTGTAACTACTAATTCTCCTGGTTCTACGCATCACGTAGTACAATCTTTTATTGTTAACGGCGGTCCTAAACATTTTTTCATTGCTGGCACTGGTAGTGCTGAATCTTTTATTTCTGTCGCTTGCATGCATCTGTTGGAACCTACTGTTATTTTGAAACCTGTTAATATGTCTGTTAAGGGTATTACTGCACCTGTTTTATCTATTCTTGGCGAATGTGAACTTTCACTTATAACTGTGTAGTCCATTACTTGTTCATTTTTTGTTATTAACTCTGACCTGTCTGTTATCGGTCTCAAGCGCATGAATATTCTAAAGGTCTCCCTTTCATCGTCTGTTGAATCTTCCGAGTTTGAAAATCCCGTTTCTGAGTCTGTTTCAGATTCGAATTCAGTTACGGGAGGAGAACCTGCAATTGAGCCGCCACAGACAAGAACTCCTGAACGTGTGAAGAAGAAACAACGTCATCACTACTACGCGGACGTTCATTTGAACTGCAGCGGATGTGATGATTGTAAATCATAACGGAACAATATATGCTATTGTTGTTCTACTGCATGAATAATTACATTGTACAAATACCGATTACATTACAGTTCGGTTGGTTGCCATGCTGCGTTATTACTACTGTGTAGAAGTTAGCTCTGGGTTGGGCTAAGTGTATTTCTTATTACTATTACGTATTGCTAACTACCACAGTTTTGTTTGAGTCAACAGTTTCCAGACAGAGCGGAGACTAGGAGTGGGACGCTGTCATATGTCTTTTTGCTATGTTACCCTCTTCGGACTGTCTCTGTTAGGAGGCGCATCTCCTAAAGAAACAGCCAAGTCGCATCGAGCCATATTAATCGGCCGGCCCAGTCTGGATGGTATGGTCATGGTTCTACTTAGCCAATCAGATTGCAGCCCTGCGGTCGAATGTCTGTGCACTATGTGGACTGTGTTTTTCGCGTTGCATTTGATGCTCCCCGTAATGTGATTTGCTCCGACACCCTGATTGTCATATACGTCGGTTTCAGTTGATTAGCTCTGTGTCTCACTGCTGTGTATGGTAATCGTTCCGTCCTATAAACATAGAGCCTTTGTAACCTAGCGTTGATTCGTTCTGCTAATAAGCATTGTAGCCGCGTCTCTTCTCCTCGTCGGTTTTAGGCCAAACGACTGAGGGTGTAACCAAAGTCAACGATCTAATATTCTCGCATTGACTACTGTCAATCAAACGTTTGCTTCCGAAGTTGTGCAAGAATGGTCTCCGATAGGATGAACGATGGTGTCTAGAAGATCGCAAAGAGCGGCAAGTCTGGTTAACAAGCTTAATAGGTCTTGACGTCTTCCGAGTCCCACGCTGTACTCTGATTTCTCAGGCTACTTTGATCAAGCTATATGATCTGCACATTTTTTGTGATGCCTCGGAATTGGGTCACAGAAGGGCGGCATGTGGTAGCCTTACCTCAAAGGAAGGCGCCAAAAACAGCACCTTGCTGGTTAGCAAGGTTAGAGTTGTATACCATCCAAAGCGGCAACTATCCATGGCTTCAATCAGTAGCAGTAGTCTTGGCCATGACACTACATGGATTCTCCGTCAGCAACTTGGGTCAGATGCTTTGATGTTTTTTTTTCGATTGGTTTCACGAATGTTCTCTGATATATACACAACATGCCTACTCGATGTTGTACGTCCATTCATTAACCGTCGACGCTCAAACAATGGGGTCAGATGAGTTCCGAAGAAAGCCAAGCTGATTTTGCTCCGTGCGGTCTGACGAGCGGCCTGACAACAGACAAGTGACTGAAATGTCCTAAATCCCTAGGTCGGAATTTTAAGTCGTGGCCTACGAAATTCAACTGTTTCATCGAACCCAAAGACATCGAGTTAAAAAGGATATCGACACACGTGAACTTCACCACATAAGCATAACTTCATTGTTCGACTCAACTGTTCAAAGCCGTCGTGTAGCTTACCTGATTCATGTGCCATATTATGTAACTTCACGATGAATGCCTGAAACTGATTTTGAGAGCCGGCCGTCCAAGATTAAACGACATCAAAGAGGTTGAAATAGTTTTGATTAGGTCAGTATAGTGGGATTTTATCCTGAAGAAAGTAGCTCTGCTCTCCAGGCTGTTGGACTGTGACAGCTTCCTTGTTAACTCTCACAGGTGCAACGCGAATAAATTGTCTCCCATCATGACTAGGTGAGTTATAGGGAAAGGATGCGGAGTATCCTTATTGGCTTACATTGTCGAAATCAGGCACCCCATCACTTTGCCCAAACGTCATCATATCACTGACATCATTACGAAATATCATCACACATTTGAGGGTAATTCCGGAAGGTCTCATGTGTTGTATACGTTAAGTAAACACTTTTGGATCATACAGGGTAGCGCAACCGTTAAGCGTGTCATAAGATCGAGGTTAACCTACCGTCGCCGTTGAACCTCAGTAGGTAGGTAATTAATGGTCCCGCTTCTATCTGTCAGGGTAAACCCAGCGTGGCAACTGTTCACGAACGCTGGATCGGATTATTTTGGACCATGCTGTGTGAAGAGTAGCAAGACTTCGGCAGGAGATAAAGATGTATATTCACGTACATATCTAGGTAGCTCACTCGTTGAATGCCGATTCGTTATTGTGGCCCTGTCACGATTCATTGGACGCAGAGGTAGGCCTGAGGTTATTTTTCTGATAACGACACCAATCTTGTAGCCGCTGACGAAAAATCTTAGAGGCTGGGTTCGCAACTTAGTTAGAGGGTCCGTCAATGACAAGCTCTTTCAAGAAGGAATTCAGTGGCACTTCAACCCATTGTATGCTAATCACCGGGATGGAGTGTGGGAACGATTGATTCGACCTGTCGGATGTATTTTGAGCGCAATCTACCCAGAGCAACAAACCGATGGCGAAACCCTCCTAACTGCATTAACCGAAGTAGAGCGTATCCTAAACAACTGACCATTGTGTCCTCTTGTCTCCACATCGCGCTAACTCCGAATGACTTAGTTCTCTTGAAGAACAATACAGAGTTTGTCCCAGAATTCAATTTGGTAGATAGGCACACTAGATGTTGGAGACAAACGAATCACGTGGTAACTACCTTTTGGAAAAGGTGGTCTCGATTGAATGTGTCATCGCTGCAAGTGCGCCAGAGGTGGTTG
>LUCH01004605.1:37739-54275 GCA_013368495.1 Paragonimus heterotremus | reverse complement strand
GTCCTGCTACATGCCAGTGACCTAAAATTCTGGAAATACACGTATCCCAGTGCAATGCAGATTGATCGTGGTGCTGTTAGTCGTTAGTCGAACGACTGGTGCATTCCACCAAATGACAAAGTGCGCAAATATGTCACTCGGTGAAGTCTCTGGTAATGTCTTCGTGATTCATAATGCACTGGGCACAGTAGGCGTCATGAAAATCGATCCGAAGAAAAATCTGGGCATCTGGTTGTCGTCTGACTTATCTTTCACACATCACCATCAGATGGCGGTGAAAAAGGGACTTTCTGCTCTTAGAATGATCAAGCGTACTTTCCCCCGCATAGACAATAGAGTGTTCCAAACCCTTTATGGGATGTATATAAGACCGCCCCTCGAGCATGCAAATCTGGTTGTGTATACCGGCCTGCGAAAGAACACATTAGTTGCTGAGCGTGTCCAGCGCGTTGCTACGAAACCAGTCACGGGTTTAAAAAATGTCGCGTACCAGTCCCAACCTGAATTTCTTGATCTATACCCATTTGAATTTCCACGACTCCGCGGTGATTTATTTCCTACACACTCCCTTTTTAGAGTAGATCTCGTTGAACAGTTCTTCATCTTAGCGAATAATGACGGCCGAGGAGGACATAACAAGATGCTTTTCAATCTTCGTCCTCGAACATTTCTTGGGCAGCAGTTCTTTTCTTACAGGGTTATTAACCTTTGGAACAGTCTTGCTCCTGAGGTCGTTAGCAGCATATCTAGTCACTGTTTCAAAATATCACTGGACTCTTATTTTTGAAAATCTTATGCACGTAATCTGACTTTGTTTCTGATATTTACTGTAATCCCCAACAGCAATGCTACATCCTGTTTTCAGTGTCTGCCTTTCAGATCAACAGTCGTTCGCCCGACGTTGACTAAGAAAGACTGACTGAATCAGGAAACCTTGGGCACTTGTCTCGAACCCGTGTATCAATCGCCGAATCGCCGCTAGAGCTGATCTGGATTGATGAAGCGCGCTTTTTGAACGTGACCTTGAACTTGAGCGATGGGTGATGGGGCTATAAGTGTAGATACAGTTCTGCAAGCTATCAATGCATTGTACCTAAATCCGGATACTTCCTTCAAAGAACAAGCATCTAAATGGCTCTGCGAGTTTCAAAATTCGGTATGCTCACCTTTACTTGTTCCATGTCATTTTATTTTGTAGCTCTATGCCTGGGAAATCTCGGATCAACTTCTGTATATGAATCGTGATCTGAATTCGTGCTATTTCGGAGCACAAACGATTAGGATCAAAGTGGGTGATCCTTTTTAAATAACGGTCGTAGATTCAATGTCATTTCACTGAGCTGCCTGCTCATTCGCATGACGTACGTATTAGTTCCGGTTTACTGAATTTCGCTACAGGGGCTCAAAAATTCACTATTAGAACATGTTCGTAAATTAACCACTGATACAAGTGTTCCGATTGCCAACCAGCTTTGTCTTGCTGTGGCCGACTTGTTTTGTCATATGGTCCAGTGGCAAAATGGTATCAAAGATATTATTCAGAGGTATGTAAATTCTGTGTAAAAGTAATTGGGATGCAGACTCTCTGATTCAGATGTTTCAACTGGCTATTTGATAGATATATTGAAATTTATTCCGGAGGAGGTTAGTTAATTCCGGGACTAAAATTCCTTTCTCAGATGACCAGCAGTACTTTGAGGCTGGGCCTTAATCGTCGGCATGCTCTAATGAATCAACTGGAAGAAGTCAAGTCTCATGTTATTGAACTTTTGGTGTGTCACAGTTAATATTAATGATGTATATTATATTTTTCGGAGCTCCACTTTCGATACCGTAAAGTTTTTAATGATTTGTCCAGGAACATTTTCATCTTCGTTTGTCCCTTGTGAATTGAGTGAGACATGTAAGCGGGAGCATTGCAGTTTGCACCCTCGTAAAAACGGGTTGATATAGGCCGTCTTCCGAGAGACCACTTGTTAAATCGCTGTCCAGAGTACTCTAATGATAATCTATTGTGTGGTCGTCCCGCACAGTATGTATTTGCACCATGAATCCGTTCGGTCTGCATTATGGGTGGTTGTGGTACAATGAACTTCACACTGGTGGTGTCCCCAATTTGGCATATGTTGGCATTTCTCACAAAGAGTAGCTGGTGTAAGTATCAGTCTTCCGGGCGGTGTATTTTTGGGTTATCAGGCTTCAGGTGCAGACCTTTTTTTATCCACTTTCCTGAATAGTGGCGAAGGCTTGGTATCTGAATTGATAACTCTTCTGTTTATGGAGGTGGCTTCTTGTGAGTTAGGCTTATCAGTTTCCACTCCCATCTTCTGAGTGAACGTCAGAATATCTTGTGTCAACCACAAAAGTGTAAATCTTGTCTCTGTTATCCAAGATGCTCACCGGTTTAACAGTACGACGTTCCAGTTTTCCTCTTCTTAACTACAAATTGTCTGACTGTCACAAAAACCACTTGGCATTTACCTTCCTTGCTCTTAATGTCGCGGGGCAGTGGAGGCCGTAAGGAGGTTGTCTTACTGATGACGCCTTACTCTCACCTATAACTGGGTTGTTTGCTTGCAAGATGTAAGCACCTTGACGTTGAACGTATGAATATAAACTTGGCTATTTTTCAGTTGTTACACCCCTTCCCCTCCGATTTTTTCTTCTCTGTTCCTCTGCAAGGTTTCCTTTTTACTCAATGGTTGTGTGACAGTTACGCATCAGTGAGTACCACTGATGTATTGCTGCCTACGATAGTAATTTCTGTCCCCTATCGCATCTTCCGTCATTGGGCATGTTGTCTTGATCACGTTCCCTTTCGCATAAGTCCTTTGCGTTTCGTAGGATAATGACGTAATCCTTTGCTTTGGTATCTATGGTTTCTTATTGATAACTTCATTTCCATCTAGTCGGCAAAGATAAAGACTTCACAAATGTCCATGCTAACTCGGATCTTTAACTGTCTGGCCAGTTGGTGGGATCATACAGGAATTATGACTGAACGAGATATTCCTATTGCACCCCTACTGGAAACTGTCTTTTGTGTGCTTCGGAATCCCGCGTCTACACCAGAATCTACATATGACGCAGCTACTCAATGGGTTTTGGCTTTGCTTTATCAATGTAGGGTAAGTTCCGCTTGTGGTTATTTTACTCAACGCCTTTGTGCTGTTATTTACTGACGTACGACGACGACCCAAAAGTTGTTTGGCTTGAGGTTACTGTCTGTAGTTTTTTTTAAAAAATGCAGTATGTCGCGTATTGTCAAACAACAAAATTGTCCGACTGAAAAAAAATTAGCATTCGAAACCTACCGCAGATTTGAAGTTCGAATGTTTGCTTTCACTGCTGGTGATAAAAATGGCTTGCTTTTAGTTGTATCGTGTATAGCTTCATGCTACATGCTGTAAGCTTCAGTTGCCAAAGTGTCTGGTTGAACTTAAACTGACACGGAGTTACATTATTTTATGCTTGGTTTTGGTAGTCATCTACGATAGTTTTGTTCATTGTTGGGTAGTGGAGGATTTTTGTTCATGTAAGTCGAACAACGCTCATTGTTGACCGCAGTTGTCGCATTCCCTTAGATTTTACTATCAGACTCTTTCGAAGGGAAGTTTTTAACTCTGGTTTCGCTCTTATTAGAGCTCGTCAATTGTGCATCTTCTTACCGCAACTGAGACTAGGATTCCGGCCACACTTTGAAGGCAGTTGGGTTAAATACTGCGTCACTGACTTCACATTAGACACCAGTTATCAAAATGTCGCTCAAGAAGTTGGTGATTTCTGCGATCTCAACTTGGTCCTGGTCGTCGTTCATTGATTGTGGTTCACAGGACCGTTACCGTGTTTACCTTTAAAGCGATCGAGTAATCTAAGCTCTATCACAAGCAGATGTTGGTGAGTGCATATGGCAGTCCGCTCACGCTTAATGAGGTGAGTGGCGCAACGGTTGCCTGTTGAATTGGTGTCCGGAGTTCTCGTCCCAGTCGTTGCTAGGTTATTGTTGTCTGGATTTTGTGCTGGAGCAACCTGTGAGATTTTTGTTAGGAGTAGAGTAAAGTTAACTCTGAGAACAGACTTAGCGCATATTGTACCATTCATGAGGTACGGTCCTCAAGTTCATTTAAATAATTCCCCCTACCTTTACGTGGCACTCAGGCTCACAGTTTTCACTGAACATGGTCGCGTTTCCGTTGATCTGGTTAGGTCGAAAGTATGGGTAAATATGCGCGTTATTGGTGGACTTCTATTTTTGTCTTTGTTGTTTAGGCGTGCCGTATCCCGGCTTGAGGTCACGCACTACCGGTCTGGATGTAGATCATTTAGCCAGGACATTCGTTCAAAGTGTTATTGCTCTCCGACAACAATTTTCAGATTCCGTTGGCTTCTTTTTAGATTGTATTTGGTTCGACTGCACTAAGTAGCGTTAGGTCGCTGACCACATTGCTTTGTGCACATTCGACTTGAGCTTTAAACACTTAGTTTCTCTTGTTGATTCAAAACCACTGGGTCTGTCGCTCGTGTTCTCTCACTCATTCCAAACTTCTTTCGTATCTTTTATTTTCAGGGCTATTCCGGTACGTCAAATGGATTGCTCACATGGCTGCAAAACAATATATATGAACTCGTCAAGGTAGTGCAGGACTGCGCGAATGCAGTTGCATCCGCATCCGGCCAAACGCAACAACACGAACAACTTGAATTATACAAAGATCGATGCATTTGTTTGACACAGATCTTCTCCTCCCTTATCCGAACACTTCGACCGTCGTTGGTCGATCAACCCGAACATCCTGGCTCCGGTGGTTTTGGTGATTTACGCATGCTAGATTGCTTGCTAGTTATTCTAGATCTTTCACCTCCTCTAGGAAGCCGTGAGCTCGCAGCAATCACCTTTCACGCGCTTCACTCGTTGGCAGATGACGCCATTCGGGTAAGTTGGAAGGTTTCGTTAGTCATAACGTGACTTCTCGATTTACCGTTAATTTTGACTTGCGCATTTACTCACTCACTTTCTGCTGCACTGACTTATCTTGTTTGGGTTCCGATCTGTCAAAAGGTACATTGGCCATGCCTACACTGTACGGTGGATTTTACAGCAAAGGTATCCTTATAGTCAACTCACGTCCATTTGTCCTTTTAGATCTAAAGACTGCCTTTGATACATTTGCTGGTAACGTTCTTTGGGACTGTTCTTTTCAGATGGATCACAAATAAAATATGTGAATTTGTTCTGATCAATATATGCTCGCTTTGTTGGCAGAGTGAGAGTTTGTGTATAACTGTTTGGGAGTATATATCATCTTAAGTGGTTATCGCCAGAGATGTTTGATCTCCCTCTCTGTCTGTCATGGACAGCATTCTGAAAGACAGGCCTTATAAACCTTACGAGTTTACTATTACGTTTCCTGTCGGCACGTTTGCCACTCCATGTGATCTTCGAGTGTTAACTATCCATGGCCAACGTTGATTTTAAGGATAATGTCTGCTTTAATTCTTCCTCGAAAGACAGACCGTGCTGAACGGAACCAATATCCATACTCGTATGTGAAATGCACTTCTCCGTTCTCCCACGTTTTCTATTTTGAGCCGTCCGCTTTAGACTGGACCGTTTCACATGCTTCGGCAGCATCTTCCCATCCGCTTGTAACTTTGCTGATGACATGTTGGTGAAGACAACACAAACGTCTGCTGTTTCTGCTTCCGTCCATTAAGTTTGTAACCAGAGGGATGTCGGGTTGTTGCTGAAAGGAGTGGTGTGTAGTGTTTTTAGCGATTAGTCTTACTCTGTGGTTCGGAAGCGGCCTGTTCGCAAACAGAACACAACTGTGTTTGATTCTCATTGTCTGCGCCGGCTAGGTCACATCAGATAAGGTGTTAGTGTGACTAGCGCGGTCGTTCGCCAATGGGTGGCTCAGGCTGTGCAATTTGCAATAGGTTGATAACACTGTGTGCTAGCTGGGCGTTAACCTCGCCATTGTTTACTGAAACTATTAACGGTTGTGCAAAACCACGAGTGATTAAACAACTACATGGTCACGTATTATTACCCAACACTTCCGCCGAGTAAAGTTGGTGAGTAATGCTCGCGTGGCTGGGACTCTGTGATCGCTAGCTAAAAATGCTGACCGAGCTAACAGTATGCCGTCTCCAATCGTTCGCCTGCATTCACAATCGGCTTCGTCTCCTCTTTCTTTATTCGATGTTCTCTTCTAATGTACTTCACTGTTATGTTGGCTGCCGAAACGAGCCACGATACCGTTTCGTCAATCTCATGGCCGTTACAAGTGAACGGTTGGTCATATATTTTGACTTGCTATCGCCCGTACATGCCCGATCACGGTGACTGCTTACACATAATCATCAGTGTCACAGTACCTCAGCGGTTGACATCAGTGCGTGACTGGCGTCCATCCGTGCCGAGTAATGTAGCCTGATTTGATGATGAATAAGGTAAGGATTATACATTTTAAATACCTTTACATTCTTTGTCATAACTGGACCATTCAATTCGAAACCGCCTACATCCTGAAGTCAGTCGTCTGCGCTGTAAATGAGAGTATACTGGGGGCTGCAAGCCAAATTCTGCGCTGTTATTACTGTCTCGCTTCGTTGGCAGTCGTTACTTTACCACAACTATTCCTACTGTTAAACTCGATCATTCGCCATCTCCTTCAACTTATCCCTTCGCATGCTGTGAGTTACTCTGGCCCAGCCCTCTCCTTTGATTACGGTATACTTTTTCCTTTTTCCATCAAAACAATACTTATGATAACTCTTTTGTTATATTAACCTATATGAGCAGACGAATGCTGTTCTATGTACACACTGACTCATGGAATAGCAGTTGATTAGAATGCACCAATTAATCTTATTTACGTTTGTTACTAGTTCATTTCAGGCTCGTGCTTTCATTTCCTAATGTTTCGGTCAAGAGTAATTGTCATTTTGTACACTGCGAAGTTACTTTGTGCTACGTGCCCGACCGGCCTACGCATAGTTGGTTTGTTTGGGCTTAGGCGAGTTTATTAGCTCGGATTCAGTAATTCAGCCCGATTACCCGTTTTAACTTGCCGAAGCCTATGTTTGTTTACACTTTTACTGCTCTGCGTGTAACTGGTTTGTCGGTCTTCTGCAGTGATTATTGCTTAAACAGACTGGTTAACACAGTCTTTCTGCATTGATCCTTTTTGGCAAGTTATTGCCGTCAGTGTCAAAGTAAAAATACTGTTCAATGTGCAAGCTTACGACGCGTAAAACGGCATGCCTTTTCCAAGTGACATCCCCATAACGATATTAACCTTTATTCTGGACAAAATAACTGACACTGCATCGTCGTTCTTCAGAGGTAAATCAATCACTGGGCTAGTCCGTGTTCTAGAATGTATCTTCTTCAGGGTCACCATTCATGTGTAACCTGTTGATACCCGAATCCGGATCGAAGATTGCTCTTTTACTGTAGCATATGTTTTGATCTCCTGTTGCTCGGCTAATTTGGCTGCGTCGATTTGTGTCTGTCGACCAAATAGTTTTTTCTTCAAAGCTTGGATCGGAATTAGCTCGTGGCAATGTTTGATCAGGGCTCATGCAAGTGATACATACGGGATTGTAGTCCTTGATGCAACCACGTCAGTTTGTAAACCTACTCAGTCAACAACAAGGTGCTTAAATGCTGCAGACCAACAACCGAGTGACCAATGTGGGCAGAACCGCATCTGCTCTTACTGTTCCACTTCTTCAATTATCCATACATTACGGATCACAGCCAGACTACTATAACCCCAACTTCAATAAGCTCTCTCCTAATGTATCGTACCGAAAGCTAGGTGAATCGTGAGATACACAACTCCAAAGACGAAAACACTACCTTTCTTAACTTTCTAATTTCTGACCTCATTTCCTTCTGTCAAATAATGGCGTTTCTTTAGCTGCTAAGCTAAAAGCTGGGCTGTGAGTGTGGTGGTTTGAGTAAGTAAACTTGTAAACTTGTTTACTATCAAACTTTATATCATCATCTCGTTGCCTGTCCATCGATGCCACACGATACATAAAATCGAATACATACGTTTATGACCACTGTCCTTATCCCCCTGACGTTTCGTGACTGTGTTCCAACCCCGAAGTAAGACTAGTTCAAGTGTGCTGATACATGACTTAGTTTAAGTAAGACCTTCTTTCGACATCACAATGCATTCTAGGTACACAATTCGATTTACGATCTTTAGCACAACACTGTCTAATCGAAGCATAACGCTGTTGTAATGGTCTCGGATCAGTGTGCTTCTGATAGCTCGGCGAGCGGGAGAAGTTTTGTCTGTCGGTGTCTGACTCAGTTAGCAGCGCCTTGCTGTCAGTATATTCTAGGTCTGTAGTTTTGCTGCTGAGTAGGGTGTTGCCGCATCGAATCTTCAAATGCCTGAGATAGTCTTATAATATTTAGTTCAGGACAAAAGCGAGTTATAGCAGGAACATTGGACTGTTTTAACGGACACTACTTTCATTATAAATCATTTCTCATAATTCCCTGTCAAACCTGACATCAAAACCGTTTGTTGACGTATTTCGCTTTTGAAGCGAGGAGGCTGGGTAGATACCTCACTGATTGACTGTTTCCTTTCGTCAGCAGGGTTCCCCAATAAAGTGCTAATTCTTCCGTGGATGTATTCTTAAATGCTGTTCATTCTGTTGGTATAAATTAGTCACTCTCACTTATAGACATACAATGCTACCTCACACGTTATTGATTTGCATTCTGTTTGTTTTAGCATCGCTCTGTAATCGCCACTTTGCCGTCCGCACCTTCCGGTCCAGACGCGTTAGGTAGCAGTCCCGGCTGTGGTGGGGCAAAACCTCGTCCAATTGTTGCTCTGGTACCCTACTTTACTCGGGTCGTTGTAGCATTGACTCGTTTCTGCCCCAGCAGTACGGCGGACCTCGAGAGTACGGATGAATTACGTGATTTTCGCGATGATGTGCACGATCTGATGCAAGACCTCCTCGGTCTTGTTGGAGCAGAGACAATATTTGTAGAGGTCAGTACGATTCTTGTCGTGCCATGTATTCCTGCTCACCTGTTCCACTCCTGTAGTTATTTTACCGTTTACCACTTCAGTTGTATCGTTGATCATGTATCTCGGTTAGGTTACGCTGTTCTGTAACTTTATACTCAAACTATTCATACATACATCTATCTCACCGGTCAAATAGGTCAAATATGCTCTTTATAATAATGGTTTCGTTTTTACTCGTTTGGGCCGGTAACACTATCTGTTGTTGGTCATCTTTAAATAGGCGCTTTTTTAAATTTATTTCTGAACTGATATTATTCGTGGATTGAAAGTTGTGATACCGATGTTGCTTTCATTTGAGCCCCTCGGCTTTCCCGCTAAGTACCAAACGAAAATGAATTCTCTTGGGTAATGACGCCCTCTAATGTGTTGAGTATTTATAGGCAACGTTTGTGTTTTGAATGTTTGTTTGGGCTTTTCCTCTTGTCAGTTTTTTTGCAGCTTTCTCTCTATCTGTTTCAGCATTGATGTAGACTAATCGGACCTAGTCATTTATTTTGTGTTCGTTTATTCATTGTGAGTTTGGATTACGAACGTTATGTCCCCATTCAGAGTGACCTCCACAGTGTCTTAAAAGCTGAGCGTATGGGTTTGAGGTTGAATCAACTTTTAAGATGGCAGTGTGACATAGTCACTGGTGTATCCGCATTCACAAAAATTATATTTTGCCCGCTTGGCCTTGTTTTATTCATTTTTGTGAGTAACTTTTTCTTCTAGATTGTTCCAAGTCACTTAGTTTGAGCGGAGGTCCGGTCCACAATACCTTTTGTTCAGGCTCAGCTCCTTTGTTAATGCTTGAGTGCTTGAATGCTTGAGTGAGTGAATGACCAACATCAAATTATCATACCACTCGCTGAAACTGTGTTGGTAAATAATGAAGCTAGTCAATAACCGTCATCACTAGTCTACACAGTGAACAATCGGCTCTATCTCACGGCACTTTCACATATTAAATGGGCACCGTCACAAATTTTCCTTTCGTTGTATCGGCAAAATTGTAAGTACCGTTCATAATCTGAAAGCTCCGATCCCACATTCCCAATATCCTCACCTGAAGACGTACAGAATGAGTCATCTTGACAAATGATATTTTTGTTACGTCTGAAGTTGTACAGGATTCTTGAATATTTATGTTTCAACCGACCTTGGAGGATAGAAGTTCTACAAACTTTGGGAAATGTGTCACATAATCTGATTGATTGGCACACATGACTATATGGACCATAGGGAGGCAAACAGCCACATACGCAAGCATTTTATCTTATTTCTGACGTCACCTCTAAATTCTGCAGCTAAAACATCCATCCTAACACCAGGTGAGACTAACATTGTGTTCATCACTAGTGTCGTTTTTATGTTCGCTCACATGCAAAGTGGGCCACTGGGAAATTACTTTTCTTGAGATACTTTGATGTCGAATTACAGAATTGCCTCATCAAGGTCATAATAACCACGGCAATTCGGGAGATGGACCGTTTCCATCACGTTGATCCAAGTATACCAGTAACTTACCACTGCATTTTCCCGCGACGCATCATTCACACTCCCAACTGGCTCTTAAAATAGGGTTTCCTCAATTCATTGTAGGTGCACCTTTTTAATCTTGACCACCAAGCATGGTCCCCTGAATGGATTGTGATTAATCTCTACTGGGAACTATGGGGTCTGGACTCCGACCGCTTGCTTAGTGGTGTACTTGATAAGCGGCCTTCAGGGATAACGCGGCAGTGAAAGTGACTGCTTGGAGAAAAATGAACAACTTCAATATTAATTGCCAACTATGTTTCAGTTATAGAAAACATTTTCTTGGTGAACGGTATATGCCAAGAACCAACGTTTGTGTGTCAGTCGTGTCCTCTTTTTATACATCATTTTTGCCACTGAACTTCCGGTAGGCTTTCTGCGTGAAGTTGATTCGCAATAGCCGACGAACGTTTCGTTTTCCTCGTAACTAGGTTTGGAGCGATATATGACAGTGGTATTCACATCCAGCTTCTAACTGCTGAGAGCATACCGTTCCTCTCTAACTAGTTGTCTGTTTCGGTTCCCAAATTTTGTGATGGTGAACTTTTGTAGGAAATAAAAGCTTGTGTTATTTCTGAGCAGTGTTATCAGTCTGCAGTCGCTTCCTGTATTGCAGGCTGTGACATCTTGCTTTCGTGCTTGTCAGAGTTTATTGCTGGGATTTGCGGAGTAGTCATGTGTGTTTATCAGTCACACTTGGCGATATGGCTTATGGTTATATCCACGCGTATACCATTCATTCATCCTTCTTATTCTTTGTTCTGTTTTCTGTTCATTCTCTTAGTTTTCTCTCCTCGGAGCTGTTGATGGCCTAACTTAATTTGTAACAGTCAACCTTAAAGCATGCCTTTTTTTATGGGATACGTTTCCACTAAGAAATCGGGTACACTTCTGTGGAAGTGAGTCCGCGATCTTTTCAATTTCGGTTTCATTATCTCAGGACTGGCACAGACACGTTACTAGTTTTTGACAGTTGCGTATTTTTAGGACGATTGGTTGAGCTCAAGCTAAGTGACACTTGTGCTAGCTGTTTTTGACCGTTTCAAATATTGAGTGTAGCAACATTGCTTGTTAAAATTCCGATGTCAGATAACACTGTTGTTGGTGCTCTTGCACACAGTTAAACGATACCATCGAGCTGACGTACGACACGAAGTTCTGTTTGTGACAAGCTCACATTAGAAACAAATGAGCGGTGAGAGCGTGATTTGAAAAAAATGAGAAAGATCATTCGCAGGTGCACAAAAGTGGTCGTAAATGGCCCTCGTTTCATTCGTGTTTTGTTAATTAAACCTTTAAGTCAGTCACCTTTGCTGCATCTTGTCGAACATGTGCGATCTTATATTTTCAATTCTTTTTCACTCAGCGACATGCTTACCCATTGTCGAACCATCTATCCATTTGATCCGCCACGTGCTTGTGTGTGCATCTTGTGATCACTACCAGCGATTTTTGTCTGCTGCAGGAATTCTTAAATATGTTGATTTTTTTTACTCTGCACATATCTCGCTTAAAACGATATATTTGACCTTCCTCAACTAATCGTTTTACCATCCCCTTTTTGGAAGTACGTTGATTCGTTAGATAAATCATTAGGTCGGAAACACTGTGTTGTTGAGAAAAATGTAATTTTCATTTGCGATGCTTCGGTTAGGATGGGTAACGTTTATCAAGGCATTTTTTTATTCAAATGATTACACGAGTAAGATATGCCGGTAGGGATCTAATTTAATCGTGACTGTGGTTGGTTGTTCATCAGCTAGTCCTCGAGTCCAGGCGCAATCCTCTGTGTGTGCCTGTGTTTGTGAAATCGTCCATGGTATTGGCGGGAATAGTTTGATCGTTTTTATTTTATGATCTGCCATGAAGCTTTCTATTAACGTATCTGACACTATTACGTACCCAACGCATGATGCGTTACCAAACCCTTCTAACGGATAATACAAGCCGGTGACAAAACAATGTGCGGAGGGCGTGTGTTTAACACTTGGCTCGAGATGTGTCAGACGTTAAAAATACCTTTTTTTGCAGATAAGAACATACCAACTTGAAGGCGGTGTGAACGCAGAACGTCATACTTGAGTCGACCAGTTTTCCATATCTCGGAAGCCGCTCAAGATAACCTGAGTACGACTTCAGACTCATGTTCTTCGGGTTAGGTTTATTTCGACCTTAACATTGGTGAAATACGTTTAGTGTTTTATTATAGTTAATTAAGTGAAATCCGGTTAGACCGCTGCCGAAGTATATTACTCCTGTCACCCACGCCACTAAACAGTGGTGTGCTCTTCCACAACTGGAGTTACCGTTCATTTTCACAACACTGTGTTCACTTGTAACCTTACTCGGTTCCTCTATCAGCTGTATGCGCGGAAATGCGATCGGCTGGGGGGGGGCACAGCGTGACTGTCAATTAAAAATCTACTCCCGAGTTAGCAGCCTATTAACGAAGGGATTGACATTTTTCGTTGTACTGGACTACTGAACGTATACGAACTAGCTTGTTTTTGCATTTTGAATGTCATATATGTTAATGAGCTTCCTTGATTAACCTCCCTGTGGAATTTTAGAAAGCTTATGCAAAGTTGCATTGTTGCATTTGGTGTTGAATGTGGCTGTGTTAACCAGCAGCTGGAAATTCATGCTTATGGTACATTCGCTGTTTAGGAATGTCTTCAAATTCGTCTGGAAAGAAGTTGAAAAATCATTGTTTTATCACTACCCAAGTACCCAGTTGGCAATCGGTGAGTTCTTTTAGAGTTCGCCGATGTACCCTTCCATATCTTCGATGTTTGAAGTCCGAAGGAATTCCGTTAGTTGGTCATTGACTGCGTTCTGGTTCAGGTTAAGTTACACACTTAGGCTACATACTACTTACCGTGGACCATCATAATGGTATTCGAATTTTTACACGGGCAGTATTGTTCAAGTAATCACCACAATCTCGTATTAAAACGTGGAAATTCCGTGACCCGTTCTACTGTCTTATAGAAACAAGCCGTCTTGTTTTTTGTCACTGGTTTCTGCGAATTTTCGAGAAATTGTAACCCCACACTCTTTGGTCACCTCTGGCGTCTTTTCTGACGGGCGTTTCAGCTGAACGAACCTGACACCAAACGTAAATGTTTTGACTTTATTCGTATTACATTTGTGGTGAATACTCATTGTTTGTTCCTGCATTTATATTTGGAGTAGACCGCCTTATGGTATTTCATTTGTTTTCAGTTCGTCCTGAAAAGGTAAAGTTGAGATGTTTACTTCCTTAAGCTTACCTTGTTCAGCCAAGGTTTCTCAGTCCAGTTGCCAGGGGATAGTGCCTCCTTTGTCCATGTGTGTAAAGGGAATATGGCCGCTCATTTTGGAGCCAGGGGATCATATCGGTGAATTGCGCAGTGCGTTTCGGCAGTCACCCGCGATTTCTAACAAACTCTAATTTCTCAAGTTTTCAGCCCAGTAACCTGCTGCGTTGTAGAAGAATTACCTGTTGAATCCGTCCGAGATCTAAGTCGTTGTGTGACTCCTGCTCTCACTTCCTAAAAAAACGCAGACGACTGCCGAAACACAATTACGTTTGCGAAGAGGACGCATTTTTCATCGATTTCCGTGTATCGTTTCGCTTGGCCTGTTTCGGTGCAATGGGTTGACTTTCTGACTTAACTCCAACACTTTTTGTGCAAGTTGTGACATCTTATTAAAACGATCTACGCATTTTTAAATTTTTCATTCGGCTCAATTGGTAGTCAAATTATTGCACCAGCTACATGACATAGACACTTTTTCTAAGCTTTCTTTCATCCATTTTCTCCGTGACCTTTTTCTCGACGCATCTGATATTTACATACATTACTATTGTCGCTTCGGTTTATCCTGCATTGAATCGAATTGTTTACTTTCGTTTTCAGTTATATAATCATGTGCAACGCTTGCAAATGCTGGCGGTTTCGGCCAATGCTCAGGTCACAGCTTCGGAAGTTTTACGTGAGGCCGAGGCATGTTTATTTATGTTGACCACGGTCGCTAAGCGCCTTTCACCACACGATCCCGAAGGACACATCTCAGCCCTGATATCTGGTCTGGTGCTTCCTGGACTAGCCGGCCCCTGTCCGTTTCCGTTGCAAGAAGTTGGTTGCCTGTTATACATGGAGCTGTCACATTGGGCTGCTTGTCATCCTCAACTTCGTCGTCAGATAGTCGCCCAGTTGATTGGTATTGTCGAAAAGGCGGCCGGTGTGGAAACATCTGGTTTACAAGTATGTTTATACATATTTTGAACCAAAGTCTGAGAAATAACGGTGTTTTGAGGTTTGTCCTAGTTGTCTTATGACGTGAAAACCGTCGATTTTAGGCTTGCTTTGACGGGTATCAAGCATTCATAAAATGAGCGCTGCTCACGACATTCCTTAACTTCTGCTGGTATTTGGCCGACCATAAGGTCTTAGCAGTCTTCGGGTTATTTGGTAAAACTGCTTTTTGGACTCTGTTCAAGAAATGAATGCCATTATCCTTAACTACAGAGCGTGACAATCGGTCTTCTTGTCGGGAACTTGATTTAATCGGACCCTTTATACATGGTTTGAGATTAGAAATGTGGTTTACATTCCTAAAGAACCCTTATGGCCCTCTCTATACTAACCAAAGTTTGGCTCTTGCCTGCAGTGTTCTCGTATGTTCTGTTAACTCACATGTAGTGTTTATTTTTTCTGAACACCTTTATAGGGCGCAATCTTACCGTTTGAAGTTTAATATGGTCTCATAATCGTAAATTATTTCAAGTAATTCATTTTATTCCACAAAAGCATGATTATAGCTGGGTATAAGAACTTTTAAGTCATAAAACAAGCTCAGTTGAAGGTTAATTAATTAGCTGCAGGATTCTAGCCTATGTATATGCGTTCTGACTACAGACTTCATCAATCAGCACTTTGTGAATAAAAAGCAATGAGAGCGTTTAGGGATGGTTTTTGGCCTTCTCTTCCCCCCTCCCACCCTACTTAGTTTGATATTTACAGCCCTGATTACTGTTATTCGACATCCGGAAGTCAACACAAAACAGCCGTAATGTTCCTGTTCTGAACGGACAGTCTAGAGTTGGATCCTATTTGTTTGCTTATGACAAGTCGGGAATGCTCCACTCCGGTCAGCTAATATTTAACGCATATGAAAAACCACGGATTGCCCTAGACTGGAAAGTCTTCATTTTTCGCCAACGTTCAGTTGGCGGATATATTCGTCATGACCGTCGGCCTACTATAAATTTATACTAGATGACGTGAACATTACAAGTATTGGGCATATCGAACAGCGTTCCTTATCCTCCCCACCTTCGACGTTCTCGTCGTTCATAATTCAGACCTTCTATATGCGTATGTTATGTCGTCGTTTGTTCGGATATATTTAGACGGTTTTTGACCATGCCAAACTATTATCGAGTGCGTCCCCAACGTCAACTCTTCTTGATGAAGGTTCGACACCTCATGGTGACTGAAAGCGTTCATGACTCGTCCTTCGTGAACGTGCACAATCGGTTGGTTGGAGATGCCTCGTCGACTAAAACAATTATGTGGTAACTGGGGTCCGCGATCACAATACGGTTCGCGGAAACGCTCCTAGGAATCGTAACGAGCTCCGATTTTTCGCGAAGATGTTTTGAAAACTCTCGAGGGTAAGCAGAAACTCTTGTCGTTTCTCCTGTACATTCTATTCGTTCAAGGACATCCTCAATGTACAGTAGATAGACATATGTGGTTTTGTGCTTCATTTTAGCGGCACATTTCACACGTTCCTCTCCTCGTCTTACCGATCACTGCGCTTGTAAGCAAGGGCTTTCCGATACGATGACGAACCCAGCTGTTCATATTCCACTTGTCCTCAACAGCCGTATTGTGGTACGCGTTAGTTGACATCCACTCGGTCGCTTGATTGTGCGTTTTCAGAGATACTAAGT
>LUCH01004605.1:16679-31961 GCA_013368495.1 Paragonimus heterotremus | reverse complement strand
GGTGTACCCAGGACCTGATTCTCGGAGCTTACCTTGATCCGCAAGCCTTGTCTCATTCCAGGCTGCTACGTCGATTCCATACCGGCCCAGTTTCATCACGATCACTGTGGTTCGGCGTTCTTAGCGTCCTGTGATGCTGCATCGATCCAGCAGCGTGCACACATTCCCAACGGAGAGTGGCTTGCGTCTCCGAGCGTATCTCAGGTTAATCATGTTACTGAGATTCGAGTGAGTATTGTCTAATACAGGATTCGTGTTGGTGGGGTCATTAGTATAGGGGAAGATGGAGGGTATGGAAGTAGCATATTTTCGCTTATCTATCCTGCTACAAACAGCAGATGGGGTGACTCGGTTCATCCCCTCGCAATGGCGGATGCAGTATGGTGTTCGGTTCATGTTTTGTAATCATGTTTTGTATGAACTTTGGATTCTGCCAGGACGCCGAGACGTAAACAGGGGAGCGATTAGGACCATCAAAACCTATGGCCCAGAAGCCTGTACAACCAGGCAGCGAGCGACACATACGAAAACGCAAAAACGTCGTCCATCAACAATAACCAAGTTGCAATAACGGCGCACTGGTTTGGGAGCCACACACCTGTGACGTCAACACACTCACGTAGGACCAATACTGTTGTAGAGACAAACACATCACAAACACAAAATCAGACCAGCCAAGAACACAAATCAGCCAGAACCAAAACACAACACAGGCACCATCCACAACGAGCGTATCTGACTTTTAGTCTGCCTTTTCTTCTTTGGATTATGTGAAACGGTTGAACCTGCAAAGACCGCAGTCCTAGTCAGCATAGCCCGCTGGATCAAAACAACGCACAAACCTGACCACCACGCCAAGGTAGCAGAAGACGTCAGCAACAACTGAGATGAGGCGTCTGCTAACGCCTCTCCAACTTCTTTAAATAGTGTCGGCACTAGGTCATCTGCGTCGGCAGCCTTATTACGTTGGACAACCGAAATGCAGTTGTGGACTTCAGTGTTACTGGGTGGCCTTTAATCTACCGACAACTTTGTGGCAGTAAAAGCAGGAGACCAGCTAAATTGGCTCTTAAAGTGTTCCGCCCAACGCTGTAACCTTCTTAACTTATAAATGAGTGAGCCGTCTGCCTCGCTGATGGCTTCACTAACAGACGATCACCTTGGACCAGTAACACGAATAAACTCGAACAATTTGCCGGTGTTTTCCGAAACAGAAGTGGCTTACATTTCTTCAGCTTTCTTCATCGGCAAAGCCTCACGATCAGCGGTCTGGCTACGCTTCAGTTTTTTACGGATATCCCTTCTAAAAGTGTTGTATGGACTCCCAAAAGGTGGTGATTGTGTTGGACCGGCTCAAAGCATATACCACTGTTGTATATTATAACAATCCGCGATAACTTACTTTGCCATATGGCTGAGGAGTAGGCGTTTCAAGGTCATGTGTATCATGGCGGACAGCTGCTCAGATTGTCACCTTACCAATCTCTGTTGGACTCAGTCGAAGACGTATGAAGTTTGCTCCTAGCTAAAATGAATCAGCAGTTGTGGGCCAATCTTGATCTGTTACAAACCGGTGATCTGACCGACGTCCTACGTCAGGATTGAAGGGTGCGTTTGGCGGAGACTGTTGTCGAGGCTATTCTAAGGGGGTTTCTGTACGTCACTACTGCCAGTTTGTCTCTACCTAAACGCTGTTGACGGTCGTAGTGCTCAAAATTGGGTGGCGTATGTTTTTTAGTTCGAACTTGTACCATTGTCCACTTTAAGGCTAACATATATGCTTTCGTGCACTCATACTCTGTGAGTGTTTGTTTATATTACCCCCTTCCTAGTGCAATGATGCAACTACACAATGCAAAGCAAAGCTGTTGGGGGTGTAGATGGGTCATCTGTGGTGAGGTCGCGGTGCGCTGTATTCAGGTGGCTTCGGTCACTGTGACAGGCTAATCCGTTTTGGATGCCGCCAACCATTCAGGTGGTGCTCTCAATCTTTTCTGTACTTATGGACTAGAAGTGAGGAAGGTGATGATCCCAAATACAACTATAACACATGGCAGCAAATCCAATGCACTCATGTCCTTAGCGTATTGGTGTATAGTGAATTTTCGACAGTCCATGAAGTCTTAGATCCAGACCATACCATTTCTCCTCTGTAAGATAGATGTTTCTGGATCTCAGACAACCTTAGGTTACTCATTACAAGTATTTGTTCCCAGTGTGTAGTACATCATCACATGAGTAGAACATCACTCACAATTGATCGCGGCTGTTGCATTCCCGAAACGAATCACTAGACTTGAGTTTCCCTCTTGTTAGAGCTCGTCATTAGTTTATATCCTTGTCATGGCCTGGACCAGAACTCTGGACACAAATTCACGAGACGACCGTGTTGATTACAGTAATCAGAATATCGCACCAGTTAATGATTTCTGTAATTTCAACTTGCAAAGAAGTTCTGTTTGAGGTGCCATCGATTGGAGTTAGCAGGACGGTTAGTGTTTCCTATCGAGGCGATCGGACAATGTGAGCATTACTCACAAACGAATGTGGTTGATCGTTTGCATATGATGATTTAGTCATGCCTAGTGTAACGTTCATGGCGCAGCGGTCAGCACAGCTGCCTCATGAGAGCGTGGCCGGAGTGCTGGTTCTGATTGTGACAAGGATATGCTCTACTGACGATCTCTAATGAGAACGGAACTCGAGTCTAGTGCTTCTTTTCGAAAGGAACCGACTGAAAAGTCTGTGAGAATGCGATATATGCGGTCAATCTTGATTATTATTCTGTTTGTTTAAATCGTTATTCGTTTGCACAGTGCGCGACCTACTTTCAATGCTGTTCGTATTTTTATAAAATCTTGATCACTTCATCGGTATACTTTGGGAGTGGGTGCAAGTTCTGTGGAAGCCTGTCTCCATGCGGGATTGTCATGTATAAATAGTATTTAACGAATTGGAAGAAATTAAAGAAACCTCATTAGTCCATGTCAAACCTTACGAAGTTCCAACAATTATTTTGCAAGGGATAAAGCAGCTAAGGACAAAAGATGAGTTTCAAACATGGTGCCATGAAGTAGCCACCGTTATATGCAATATCTCTTCGTAAGTGATACCGTTGAAACCTCCAGTCACCGAGACCCTCTAACTTAAAATAATCTCCAGTAGCACTATCTCGGTCTCGTTTTTGCGTTTCTTCACGGGGATTGGTTTCTTGATATTTTAATCATAAAAACAAATGGTCGTGTGATTACTTCACGCGCTGCATACTCATTCACTTAGGTGGTGGCACCGTTGCCTTGCAATCTACTGTATTCGTATTCATAGCAACTTTTCTTTGTCCTCTTCAATTATCAGAGCTGCTTTTCGTTCAGGTTGGCTTATGCTTTAAGTTTTTCAAGTGCCTGATTAGGGACAGTTGTTGAAATTTGATTGGATCAACAAGTTGGGCAAGCACTTCACTTGTTTACATAACCCCCCATACGTTTCCACCACGATACAAACCTCTGAAGTCATTACGAATATGTGCGACTGGGTGACAAACCCCGTCTCCAACGTTGCTGCTGCACGATTCCCCCCATTGTTTACAACCCTGAGTGTACATCTTGCTTCCCTCCTTCGGAACCGGCCAAATTCGTCTATCATCATTTTGTGGATTTTTACTTGATGACCTATGAAGGACACAGTAGTTGTAGTCCATTTTACACCGAATGTACTGGGCGCTAAATCTAGCTATCCACTCTCGTCTCTTGCTCTCCAGATTAGAAGGGAGTTCATGCGACGACTACTCAGCCGAAGGTCTACATGTGCATTTTAACGAACGATTTCCAGGACCGATTTGCGATCATCTGAATTGAGTGCGAAATCGGTTTGTTAATACCGGTATGGGAAATTTGCTGACGCTTATTGGACGAAAACTTCCTGAATTAACCAGCGACAGTATACTGCAAAATAAATTACGAACTTTCGGTCTAGGGTGGTCAGGAATATCCGCTTCTTCCTAAGACCTATAAAAGTCTCCATTTGGCCACGTTTGACCTTTGATCTGAAAAATTCCTTGTTGCCAGGCTTTCTTTACAAAATGTCTAGAAATACAAAACGATCACAACATTAGTTCGCATAGTTGACATGTTGCATCCATTGCTAGTCGTGATGAGCCGGTTTACTTATCAACAGAACGAATACGCGTTTCGGTTTGGCTCTGTCTGTTTCTGGCTTTTTTGCTGTTGGGAATTGTCAACTTCAACGCGTGCCATTGTTTCCTATTCCTGTTACTCCTTATTAATATTGCCGAGTAGTATAAAACGTTACTACCACTCTCCTTACTCCCCTCAAACTGGTAACATTAGAAAGGAAAACATGTCCTCCTTTAGATGTCATGGTTGCGGTCCTATCCATTACCATGTGTTACGTGATTGTACCTCATGAAACTTAAACCTTAGTCGACATGACTCTCTGGATGAATACGCATGACTGACCACCACCCGAAGATAGCGTGAGCTATGTGTACACTGTTTAGCTGATCGGCCATCTGCAGGAAACGTTGAATTTAAACCAAGATACTTTTATTGCAATTTTCGTCTCTCAGTGTGAATTCTACTGGAACTTAAAGTACGTGTTTCCCACATGTGAAGCTGGTTGCTTATTCTTTTCCCTCCTGATTATTTCCGATTATTTGCCGCACCTTCCAGCCTGGTCAAAAGCTAGCTGTCGGGGCTGCTTTATCTGCTCTCGGAAGCTTAAGCTCTGTTTACCGAGCCACCGCTTCAACCGGATTTAATGGAGTCACGGCGTCTCACCTCTCACCTGCTGGAGAATCGACACGCACAGGCCTACTGGATGAGCACTGGCCAGATTTGATCCAACGTGTCGCATACAATTTGCCCAGATTGGCCTGGGTTCCTGTCTATGATGCTACACACTTTTTTACTGGCATTGGCCGTGGTCTTATCTCCTCCATCGGTTCCGGTGGCGGCGGCGTGGACTTCGATCCACATCCGGCCAGGCAAGTGTTGCCTACTCGACTAGCTCAGATTTGCAGTGTGAGTTTGGAATGTCTGACCAAGGTGGGTTTCAATATGCGCTGTTCATCAGGTAATGTTTTCTTGTCTTGTTAATCCCTGTGGTTTGTTTTGTCTTCAGTAACCAGTGCGTTGTTCGTGTAATACCAGTCGTTCGAATACCACAGCTTGTCTCATTCTTTCTTTCCTAGGAAAGACCTCTCTTTTTGCTCGTTCGTATGATACCTTCTGAATGTTTTTTTTGGGAGGGGGGGGGCAAAAGGTTTGGGCGACTTCGTTTTTCCGGTACATATATTTATGCTTTTTATTCTCAGTAGTTATTCATTGCATCCCTTTCTCTATTAATGTTCAGTATTGCAACATCTTTAGATGAAATTCGAGAAGTTTCTCCTTGCGTCTCTCTATCCGTTAACATTCGGTTTCGGATTAGATCGCTTCACTTACAAATACAAAAGCAATAGAGGGGATACATTTTTAAAATCTCATCGGTGTTTGTTAATTATCATTCCAACCGTTATCGTTTTCATTGTTGGTAGCACTGCTGTAGTACTAATTAGCGATGCTTTACCGTCGTGTGTTCTGTGTTGTCATAACAAATCATGTCACATTCGATACTGTCATTGAGTTACTCCACATAATTTTATTGGCTCTTTCGATATCAAAGACCTGTTTTTAGAGCGATGCGTCTGACTGAATCTGAAGTTGTCGTTTTGTTATCTTTTACGTAGAGCTTGCATTGTGTAATGAACGGTATTCCCGATTTCTCCGTGCTATGCATATCAGATTGAGTCGTTTCAAGTTGTGCTTATCTGCATATTTTACGCCTACTCACTTTTCATCATAAATTTTTCGTGTGGTCTTGTATGGGGTTTGTTAGTTCGAGTATCCTATCCTCATGCTACCCGGTTGGTCGCAGCAAACTTTTCTAAGTGAGTTTTCCTTTGTGTATACAACGGTTGTCTTTATGTAGGAGTCCACGTCAATACCACTTCATTACTGAGCTGGTGTTTCGCGCAGTAGAATCTAGTCCTTTATGTCAAGTTGTGCCGAGTCTTGGGGACTCCATTGTCATGTTATCCGCGCTGTTGTATACTTTCCATAATTCCGTGTTTGCTTTCTTGTCGTAAAACCAGCTGATGGATGATAATGTTGCCGTCACTGGTACAGATGTATTAACTGACCCACGTGTCTGGCTAGACTATTTGGCTGCCATCTTTCGCACGTTTGGTTGTTTCTTGCGTCGTCTGGAAGATGGAACCAAACAGTCTCAATGGAGTGCCGGCTCGGCGACAGCAGAACAAAACAGCTTGGCTGTATCCGCCCAGACTTGCCTATCCGAATGTCTGCGTTTGGTGCGTGAGTGCATTTGGCCGGTTGTAGCTCGTGTGCTGACGCACTATGCAACCCGAGCCAGACCGATGGAGCACGCTTGCCGTTTGATCCGTTTCATTGTGCGCTGTTTCTCTGTGCATCTGCGGGAATTACTTCCAGAAATCGCCGAGAAGGTTGGTTGTTTTGTAATTTTTGTCCGTTATGCTTCATCTGCAGCGATTTGGTCACTTACTACTGTATCAGGTACTTAGGCGTTTAATCCGGTCAATTTTGTCTGCACACAGATTGTTCCCGTTTACCAAACCTATACAGATGACTTAAAACTCACTAGTATATTTGTTCGCCAAATTCTGTTATTGGGTAAAGAGTGTTTGGTAGTTTCAGGGTTCAGTGAACACTTAACTCTATTATCCAAGGCTTCGAAATGTTGTCCACTTTGTTCGACCTTTTTTAATGAGACCTGTTATCTTTGCCGTGACTGTTATGCTCGTCATCATTATCGTCATCATCACTAGCGTTATATCAATGGTTTATGCGCTTATGTTTATGCTACAATGCATTCATGATGAAAATAAACCGTAATTTCTGAAATATCATTCTGTCATCTCAACCAATTAACATCAGTGTGCCTACATTCTTCAGATAAATGGTCGAGACATTAGCGAAAGTGAAACGTCGTCTGCACGGTAACTTCATTGAGACTTTTGCTACTCTGTTTCCCCAATCGCCATTACTTCATTCACAACTCTGTTGAGCAATGACTGCATTCACACCACTGAGTACCCACTGGCCGCCCTATCTCCAAATGTTTTCGAATAGAGGCCACGTTGGTCACCAGGTCGCCCAATCCAAGGGACATACACTACCTACCGTTCTTAAATTGATGTTAGTTGCTTTCATTTCTCCTTACCAAATGTTTCATTGACTATTCCGTGTCTTAGACTAGTGAACTGGAGTTAACCCTGCGCTGCGTTGTAAACTGCCCTTTGACGTTCCTAATACACGGCACAACTGAATAAACGTATTGAAGGTTTGAATGAATGAGCTTGAATGCTTTTTACAACTAAACCCTTTTCTTATGACTTGTCGATTACATATCCGCTTATGCTGTCGGAGTGTGCGTGCTTGCGGACTTCATCAGCCATCATGATGGTTTACAAATGAGCCGGCCTTTCGGCAAATGACAGTAAGATAGGGCTGAGCCTTTGCAATAGTTCCGTCGGTCCAATACACAGTAGATCGCGGTGCCCAGAACAGAGTAAGTGGAACCTAAAGGCCTGCAAACGAATTACGTGACACACTAGATGGATTTGGTGCAACAGATTCGGGGTCCAGTAGACAGCTGGTATAAACTGGTTAAAAGCTTGCGCAAAGACCGTGAACACCGTTTGGTCGAACACTCGAAAGAGAGGAAACGAGCCTTTTTTTTATCTGGGAATGACAGAAGGCAGATTTCCTGATTCGCGTTTGTATTGGCCGTCCAGTTGGTGTAAATGAGACCATGTGCGAAACAGATGGTTTTCTTACCAACAGTCAATAGCGCCGACTTGACAGGTGGGTTGACCATTTTTAGGAACAGTTTAGCTGGCCTCAACCAGACCGTGTGGACGGCAGAAGCCGAATGTTCAGTTATTGCGTTCCAGACAGCCTTCCGTCGGAGACAGAAGTGGCTCTAGAGCTTAAGATATTGAAGCGTAACTGGACTTCTGGACCAGACCTCCTTTCTCCTTCTCTTTACAAGGATTGCGAGGAGAGAGAACGGGCAGAATTCCGACCCGGTCGAGGGTGCGTTGACCACATTTTTACTTTGCGACAGGTGTTGGAACATCGGCACTCTTACAGGCAGCCGACGGTCTTCGTCTTTGTGCACCTAAGCTGCTTTCGATTCAGTTGCTCGTAACGTTCTCTGAAGCTGTCTTCTTTGCCAGGGAGTACCAGGTAAATATGTGGATCAGTTGAGATCACTGTATGTTCACTCTGCAAGCATGGTCATAGTTTGTGGACAACCGTCTCGGGCTGTCATCACTTCTAGTGGAGTTCGTTGAGTGTATCCGATTTTCTCCCTCCTGTCCAGTTTTGTCATGGATAGTATTCCGGAAGGTTCGCTTGAGGATTCCAATGAACTTGGTGTTGAGCTTCTTTCTGGAGCCAGAATGACCGATCTGGAGTATGCGGATAACGTTGTCTTACTTAACCCCCCTGCCGAAGACATGCAAACCATGCTTGACAAGGTGAGTGACTGAGTGAGTTTGTGTGGAATACGCTTCGGACCTTCAAAGTGCAGTGGAGCATTTCCATTTCTACTTTTTTTTTCACTACAGCTAATCCGCTTAAGACTGTGAACAGTTTCACATAATTGGGTAGCACTATCTCATCAGCTTGTAATATTGCTGTTGAGATATGAACTGGGATAGAAAAGGCACGAATTACCTTTACCCAACTGCATCATCTGTGGCGTCGAAAGGGCGTTCGGTTGTCGCTAATGGAAAGAGTGTATAATGCTTGTGTACATTGTGTACATTGCTCTATGGCTCCGAAACCTGTCCCGTGCGCAACGAAAATATAAGCAGACTTGCTGTGGTTGACAAACGTTGTCTCCGCCAAATAGCCCACATTAAGTGGACTGATCGCGTGAGCAATGTGGCAGTTCGCCGGCGCGTAGTCCGGAACGCTCGGGATGCACGATCACTTGGTCAACTAATCACGTTGCACAGTCTGTGATATTTGGTTCATATACTCCGCATGCCAGCTGTACTCTTACCGTACCGGGAGTTATATACTGAGACCACCAACGGTTGGGTGAAACCACATGGGGGTCAGGCAACAACGTGGTCACGAAATATGAAGACCGACTGCTCCACTGAGCAAAGTGCGTAGGTGTCGCCTGCCTGGATGGGGTCTTCGTGATCACTGAAACCACTGGTTAGAGACACTATCCGAGATGGCGATGTGTCGCAGTCAATGGCGTACCTGTATCTATACCATTTCTAGTTCTTCCTATTAGTCTTTTTTTAATAATTTTCAACCTTCTTAGTAACGTTTTCTTCTAGGATATTCCACGTCAGTGTTGAGGTGAGCGGCGGCCCGAGCCACAGTACCTTTTCGTCAGGGTCATGACTGTTATCATGATGATGAATACCTGCAGTTGAATGCAAACATCGATTTTTAATGTCTTCAATGTGTTTTGCCTTCTCGGCGAACAGCGACCACCTTTCGTTGGCAGAAAGTAGATCCGTCCTATCTCTGAGCTTATAAACGGGCGACATCTTTTTGACTATAAAGAAGTAGAAGCTGGTTCGACCATATAAATATGAAGTTCGGCTTCGCTTTCAATATTTCCGTCATCCTATATATATAACTTGGTCGTCAGTTTATTCACAGCATTATTGTTTTTTCTTCG
Organism: Paragonimus heterotremus; assembly: GCA_013368495.1. Classification (NCBI taxonomy): domain Eukaryota; kingdom Metazoa; phylum Platyhelminthes; class Trematoda; order Plagiorchiida; family Troglotrematidae; genus Paragonimus; species Paragonimus heterotremus. The sequence goes on along the minus strand of LUCH01004605.1, from coordinate 22,211 downwards.
ACCGACGTTGTTGTCGCTGTCTTAAATCACTACCATGCACTGGGAAGCCGTAGAGGGCTTCCGAACGGACTGAACAAAGCCGTATCATCCAACAAAAATTGTATTTCATGGAACATGTCAAACAACAGCGCCCTATTTGCGGCGTAATCGAGGCCGGTCAACTTCCCATCAGCAAGGACATCGTTGTCTAAACCATTTGAGCATTCCAGACAATCCTTATACATAACGTCTAATTTATTCTCGTCATCTAATAACGCCTGCCAAAAGAAGTAGTCTTGAGTTGAAGCATATGATATCGTTGCGCGAGGAGCACGGAAACATTGATGAGGAATGTCCAGATGGAAAGTGAAATAACTAAGATCGTCAGCTGGAGTTGTTGTCATGCTGATTTGCCCTCTCTTTCCACTACGATAGGTGTCCATGTTAAATGACATCTTCAACTCGGATTTTAAGTGATCACTTTTTAATCTGTGAACACTTGTCATATAAACTCCTGTGATCCACGGCGACTTCTTTGTGTAATGATGTAGGTCAGTCGTTGGTTCTATGGTAGCTGGTACTTCAGTGAACAAATAACTAGTGAGCATAGACTATGCAGTGCGCATCACGCAGCACTGTTATATTATGATAGAGAATGCGGTAAGCAGTAGCATTTCATTCAGCTATCTTATTAAAATTATTCCTGTTTCACACAAGGTGTCAGCTGGGGTTTCTACTATCGGAACCGCAGTCAATATGCCCCTACTCTAACTCTACGGACGTGCCTATTTAATATCGATTACCTCCTACATAGTCTTTTTTTCCAAATCGACTCATCTGACACTATATTAAGGTTTCCTCAAGCTAACGTGTGATAAGATTATTGCCGTTAGCCTGTGTCAGGTTAGGAATACGTCCGTCTGCTTTACGTACTGTTTTTGAAACCGGATTGGATTGCCTCGATGTAACCAGGCATATTTGGATGTGTTCTCTACCGCTGCACGGCATTCGCGTATAAGTGTTGTAACGCAAGGTCTTTGCCTTGTTTTCTCGTTTGGCTATGTGTTCTGTGGTTAGGCCCTATTGTGTCCTCTCTCTCGTAGAATTGTTGTCACGCTTCTTCCCTTAACGTTCATCATCCTTTTTTGTCTCCCTAATGTGTGCTTCTCTCTAACTTTAACTTTGTCTCCTAAGTGTACATCTACCTTGCATGTGATTGAACTCGACTGTTAAATTGCTTTCAGATAGACCAAGTGGTTTGCTTCCTACCATCTCATTTTGTGCTGTTTCGTTTATGTTGTTACTCGATCAGGTGGTACAACGAATCCATTGTTTTTACGAAACGCTTCCCTTCTTAGATCGAGAATTCAACTTAACAATTAATAAAGTAGACCGTTGGTTTTTTGTCGAGTCCACTCACTTGGTTATATAAATTATCGCCTTTTTCACCAGATCGTTTTGGCCTACACCACAGGCGGTCAACATTCCAGTTTCCTTTATCTGGCCAGTGTGCTAGTGGACGAATTTGGTGAACTGCCGGACTGTCGCGTCGGCCTTGTGCGTGTTTATGAAGTGAGTGAGTATCTTGGTATGTTTCTTTGTCGGTAGTCTGTCTTTCAGTGTATCTGATAAACAGTTTGCATCTATGTATATCCCATCGTGTTCTCACTCCTCTTACATAATCAAGCATGCTTTTCTGTGTGTCGGCTTAAAACATGTCGGTGTATGTGATTGGAGTGTTGAATTCACAATCGTGCCTCGTTTGCTTCCTGTTCATTAAATTCTATTGGAAAATAACTCGTGTACTTAAACTTCATTTGCGTGCAGGTTGCCCGTAAAATTTATATTTCTTAAGGTTACATATTGGACTCTTTCTATGCCTTCATAACTGAACATTTCCAACTACCCACTTTGGTACTTGTCTGCATTAACTTTGGTGCATCTCTCTTCTTACTCAAGGCTCTCGGTGGTCCCACTTTAAAAATGCTCCATGGTCCGGGGTTAGTACAGCAGCCGCATACTGTGGAAGATCTGTACCGGTTGTGCACCAGACTCGTCCAACACTGTGCTGCCGTTTTTCTTGCCAGCGAGCAGGTGGATTTGAACGAGCTATGTGACACGGCCGCCCGATCGCTTAATCTCTGTTGCACTGGCCCCAGTGCTGGTCTCTCAGGGGATGATACCTCAGGACCTAACTCGTCCAGCGATGACTTATCCAGTTCTTCGGCGAATACGAGCGCCTCCGCCGCAGCTGCCAGGTTTTTCATCGATTTGCTCATTTTTACCGGTGAAGCAGCTGAAGTTACTCCTACCCAAGTTGTTCAGATTCTTTCTTCAGGCGGGCAGTTGTCCACACCTTCCAGCCCTTCATCGTTAGGCGCCCAACGCGTTCTCATTTGGCTTACGAACTCGACACCGTGTAGTGGTTCGGATGTGCCGGATTGCGGTGGACAACGTCTTGTTTCAGCCTGCCTCCAAGCTTGCTGTTTAGGTTATTCCGAAGAAAGATTTCCCGAGCTGGCAGATATCATACATCACCTCAAAGTCATGACGAAGAATGAGGTATGCTAACACATATTTGCATGTATGTATTAAATCTGGTTTCCACTCTCATTAGTAATTTGCTTTTATCTGCCCCTCCTTGTTTTCAGTTCACCATGCCTAAAAATTACACTCACTTAAGTTTTCACGTACAAACCCTTAACCCACGACATTCTTAAATTCACAAAGTTGCATTAGGTAAATGAGTAGGCGTGACGCTGTCTTCACTTTGTAAATTCACATCCAATCGTTATTCAGCCACGTTATATTAATAGCGTAACCTATATTAGCTATTTAAAGTTGTGACATTTTCAACAGTGATCCCAATACTACCAGATATATCATGCCTGGGTAAAGCAAGAATATCAACATAGAATTATATTTTCCCGTCAATTTCCTTCACTCTGTTTAAGATTTTCAATAGTGTTTCTTGATATTTCTACATTGTATCACACAAAGGAAATTAGTCTGTTGCATGATTTTGGACTCACTGTAAAACACTGTGACCATTAATAAATAGTCCTACAAAATTCCCGGCTTTAACTGGCGAAAGCAACTGTCATAACTACACCACACCACTATCCCAATTTCAGGTTATTGAAAATGTGCATCCCCGATTGGCATATTGAGACAGCCTCATGTGGCATTTAGCTGCGGAATACGCTAAGTTAGTTGGCGAACGTGTAGTCTCAACTAGTGGTCCTGTCAATACTTTTACGTTTGGGGACTGAATTCCCAGTTACGGAAGCACATACATTTTAGCCTGGCTACAACGTTATACTTGCCCAGACGGATAAAGTTTTCTTTAGTAGCTACGTAAGTGCATACTAATTGACGTTTTGCTATCTGTTGTATGCGATCATTATCACCTACAGATATGCTTATTGTCTTGTCGATTGATATCTTGCGAAAGGTTAACAAACCCAGTAGACCTCTTCGTTAAAGTGGTGCTTGTGAAGTATACGACAATTCTATGATACACAAGCACATTCCTGTTCTCTCTGTGAACGAAACTTCAAGTTGGTGTCATTACGAATGATCATAGTGGGCACCCTGAGGAGTAGTGCGTACCAACTACGATAAGGAAGGGGAAGTTTCTTTTTGTTAATTAAAAAGCCACCACTTGTTGGAATATAAAATTGGACACACTTTCTATTTGTCACATTTGATCGCGTCGTTCCTCATTTACAGTACAGTACATTCTGGTTGACGTATTTCTCAATCACGGGATTGTTAAATTTCAGAGGAATAGGGGTTAGCCTGATTCTTATCGCGTCGTAGCTGCCTATGACCATCGTCCCTCGTATTCCAAACGTAACGGGTGAGTGACGTATATGTGGGGAACAAACTGAGTTTCACTTTATCCTTGACTATATTGTTCGCATGTTTACAATCCGCCGCACCCTTGAACGCACTTATTTACATTGGTCAGCAACCGTTGTTCTTTTGTACATCCTAGAGGTCTCGATTCAGTTGTCAGAGCTGCACGTTATGATTGTGTATCATAGCTGGGTGTGAATTCTGAAACCACTGCGGTTCCGGATTTCGGGCTAGGTTAAAGCTTATGGTCGATAATCGCTAATCTGACCCATGCTACCTTTACGTAGTAGTGAGGTCTGTTTGCTGCATCAACCCGGGGAATTATGTTGACTAGAGCCCCGGTCTTTTCGGATGCATCCGTATCTGGCGGGCCACACGTAAACAATCAGACGAAGTGCAGTTAAACCCATTGTGTTATATGATACATCACTGATTGCGTAGGAGCGCTTATGCAGTTGTTTACCATCCTGTTAGTATATAGTAGAACCTTTTTCATGGAGCACTGTGGTCGTCTGACAATTAAGGGTGACGGCCGGTATTTTACTGTCGAAAAACTCAGAGTACTCAAAAGCTTAAGGTTTACCGCGCGCAAAAGTAATCGGAATCAGAAATCAGTATTCTATTCACTACCACCTCCTTGGCCAAGCTAGACTAGCTTTTGAGTTATTGGCTTTCAGGTAAGGTCCCCAATGTATATCCCCTATATTCTGTTTTCTTGCGGGCCAAACTGTTGAGCTACAAGTTCCGGATGCAGTCCGTGTGCTTCCTTCCGTGATGGAAATGGCCTGAAAGTAGTCGAAGTCACTGTTGATCCGGCAGCCTAATCCACTCGTTCTCGTTTTCTCCTTCCTTCATTTTTAATCTTCATGTTTGCAGATCAAGGCAGTCGATAAGCACTGTTGCTTTTAATATCTGTACTCTTCGACACGTAGATCAGGAAGTTGCCCTGGCAGTGGATGTGTTGTGTCTATAATAGGCGCTTTTGAGGTCTTAAGTTTGTCATTCTCTTAAATTTTCTCCTGAATAATTCCGTGAATCGGTAGCTTTTTCTCGGAACCTGCGGTGATGTTGAAGTCGAACTTCGCGGTTAGGCTGGAATGGTGATCGCATTAAGTCCTACGACCGACTAAGGTATACCTGACGGTTCCAGTGAATGTTCATTTGTGTGCTGTCAGACATTGTGTTTCGGCGTCGTCTTAATCTGCGAGGGTTCACGGGGTGCCCAGAACATATTAAACGGTTTAGAGGATTCAGTTCGTCAGCATGGTATGAGCTTTACATCTGCTGATTGCAAAGTGCTGTTTCAAGGTTGATAGGATTCTGCGCCCGCTCTCTCCCTTTTGACGGAATTAATCGAGGAGTTCAGGTACCTTGGGAGCTGTATTAGCGCCAGTGAAATGTCCCATGAGATCACAAATCACATAGCAAAGGCTCGGATGACGCTTGTCAACCTACACCATCTGTGATATCGTCATGATCTCAGTGTTTCTTTGAAAGATCGAGTGTACAATGTTAATGTTGGCATTCCTATTTTACGGTTCCGACCTCGGGTCTGTTCGCGTGGAGAATGTTCGTGGAGTATCCGTCTTCGACGATCGATATCTCCGAAGCATTAGCGGCGTGTGGTAAGAGTACCGTGTCAACAGTGAGGAAGTTAGTCAACGTGTCTTCAGAACAGATAAATTCTGCCCA
>LUCH01004604.1:42048-80478 GCA_013368495.1 Paragonimus heterotremus | reverse complement strand
CCATTGCAGTCTCTCTCACGGTTTATTTTCCGAGAGATAGGGATTTCCTTTTCGTGCTAGCCATTCAATTGGTTACCCAGCATTGACCGGCTGGACAAGGAGGCATCACTCACACACCTACTGGTCTTATTCCTTCGGGTTTACACCGGATACGTGGTGTGTGAGTGGAACCGCAAGTGGTGCAGCGCAAGCCACTTGGGGTGATGGTTTGAAGCGCAGGCGTCCTTTGGCTTCGGTCACTGTGACAGGCTAATCCGTCTCGGATGCCGCCGACCTGTTTAGGTTCATATAAAGAGTGTCACCATCGCAGAAGTCGGATGAGGGAGAAGGAGCTGAGACTCAAATCCGGGCCAAAGTTTTCGCATATACAGTCGTGAACGGTTGAAATAAATTACCGTCCGGGGTGGTGTTGGACAACACATTTGTCGACTTTAAGCGTAAGCTTGATGCTTGTGGTTGGCATTATTTCCGGATACAGAGTGGGAAGGTGACCAGGATCCCCTTAACCTGGTGGCGACCTTCTCTCTTTCCTTTATCTGCATCTCTTTTTAATGCTTCTCACCTCTTCTTTATTACCAGTTATAGACAGTTTGTGTAGCACTTCCTATTAGTCATTTGTCTTTCAGCTGTTCTTTTATGAAAGCTAGAAAGTATTTTTTATTCTGTCATCCAGGATTCTGATGGAGATATGGTAGCAGCAGCATTGGTTTTGATCCTGTCTTTTAATCCGAGTATACCATGATTGCTGAGGGTGGTTCCAATCCCCCTTCCCTCCGCCATTCAACCGCTGGCACCTAATAGATCGCTTGCATGGTCCTGTTGAGGATTTGACAGATATTCTCGTTGCTCTTTCAATAATCTACTGTGTTCTACATACCACTGAAGATTCCAAGACACTGTTGTAGGGACGTTTTTTTCTCCATTTGTCGCAGCACCGTGGGATCATCTGAGCTTACTGGTGCAAGAAACTGGACATCAACCGGCTACTGGCCTCAAGTCCTGTGATCTGAACTGAACGGAAGTGAACTGAACCCCCACTAGGAGTGAGTCTCAGTCGCGCAAGGGCAGTCGAAGCCACGGAGCATCACAGTTATCAAAAAACCAGCATCCGCTGATAACCGTGGATGCTGGGAGATGCTGGCGAAGGAGAATCGCAGAACACCCCATTCTCCCTCGGGCGGAATCAGGTCGGTAGGCTGAATACCCGGGGACATTCAGTTCACTGTCACTGATGTCACATGTAAGCCAGGTCTCAGTGGAAGCAAAAATGTGGGGTTGTGTCATGAGTTAACTGTCTGATTTCCGGTAACTAATTATACAAATTTAGAGAGTTCGTATACATGGACTTCAGAGCTACTTCCCCACACGAGAAAAGAGAGAGGAGAGTGCCGCCAAGTGCGGATAAGTTGAGGAAGCGGAATAAGTTTCGAAATATTCCCCCCCCCACGATACTCCAAGAAAATGCAGTCTCAGGAATGGGATTTATGATCAGAACATTCGCCATTAAACTGCGACTCGAAATTCTAGAGGTTTCAGATGCCTAGCGGCGCGTGGTTTAAACTTGTGACCTTTCAACGGCCTTGCCGGGATGCCGGAGTTGTTGCAGTGCTATAACACGGGTTGTGGACAGAAATACGACCCCGAACTGAATAATGCGGGTACTTGTATTGTCGGCATAATTGTTTTTCCAGATTCTTGTCAATATCATTCTGGCGAGCCCATCTTCCACGATGCCAAGAAAAAGTGGTCATGCTGCCAAAAATATAGCACAAGTTTCTCTGAGTTTCTAAGCATCCGAGGATGTACCAAAGGACGCCACAGCAATGTTCGCCGTGCAGAGCCTGAAAAGCCCAAAGTTTGCGAAAGTAATGATTTAGTAAGTTCAGAAAGGTGTCTCAGCCGCGGCTGAGACACATCGCGTGTTGGATCTGACTTTATGGTCGTAGTGCGCGTCATGTCATAGACTTTAACCACACGGTCTGTTTTAGAGTTCATTGGGCGTTATGTATGAGTACTCAGAGGCCGCGTATTTCTGAAGACAGTTAAAGGTGAATTGATTGTTTACACGTTGCTGTCGTCAGAGGGAGTCCAAAATTTATGCAGGTAATTAAAAAACACCTTGTGGTGTTAAAAACCATAATCCCGGGATGGGAGTGTATTCACATGCAACGGAATATAATACATAACCTATATGATGTAAAGGAATTGACAGACTGTTTTAGTCGGTATATATTCATTTTAAGTCTGTAACAATGTAAATGGCCTAGCGCGGTTTGATCAGTTCACTAAGCTGGTAGATTATTACCATGTAAATGTAACGAACGTCATCGTTGGCTGCAATGAAAGCAGGCCTTGTAAGTCAGCTGCTGACAAGTAGGCGCTTATCGGCTACAAGGGTCATTATGACTCGTTCGTATTCTGTAAACCACACATTCTGTTAACATTAAGCTTGATGTCAGACTGGCAGTGGTGTAGTCTTTTTCAAACTCATTGTGACATTGACTGCTGCTGTAGACAGCATGATGTAAATTACGTCTGTTTTAGCGGTCGTAAGACCTGTCACAATTTAACCCGGTTTTCCTATCTGGATTTGTGGGTTCATAGTAAAGACGTATCCGCCAAGTTTATATGCAGCTTATCTCGTGTACCTGCTGAAATGGCGTTGATATTTATTTAAAAAGCTACACACATTTATTGACTGGCTTCATCTTCACAACTTGGTTGTTTTCGTTCTGGGGTTACGCAATGATGAAATGACTCTAAACTATCAGTCCAGTAAGAGGCCACCAAAACATGGGCAACTGACATAACGGTCATTTTGGCGTTATTGCTGTTACTTAAACGAGGTTAGTCCCAGAAACAAATGAACTAGATCATTTTTCGGTTACTGTTTTTTTTGCTGGTTCCCAACGAGGGCACATGAAAATGCGGTTATTTACCTCAATCTAAACACCTTTCATGCACAGTGATAACACTTCTGTTATACGATACTATCTGCTTACTGGTCGAACTCCACGGCCACTGGCGCTAATTTTCAGGATTTCGTTCATTTGATGTTTTTTACTTCACCGAGACAATTTTTCTTCTTATCAGCACTCCCCCCATTTACTTGTGAGTGATCTCAACACCTCAAAGTCGACTTGGACTTTTCTGAGACAGTCTTTCATAACAGTCCTCCCTACAGAACTATCGTTGATAGTGTCACAGCGAGCTTGGACTTAAAACATCTACGAGGCATTGTCCAGGGCAAACATCTTTTTTGTTGGGCCTCATAATCGCTAACAGGAGTCATTTCATAGCTTACGTAACCATTTATCTTTGTTTGGACACTGGTCACCTAGTACTGATATTTGATTCCCATTGCTATTGAATACAGCAGCATGACATAAATAACCGATTCGCTACCGGGCTGGTTTGGATGACCTGAGGATCCACCTCGGTACGTTCTTCATAGGGATGGGTTTGATTATTTCCGACCTTCAGTTGGTCGAAAATGTGGTCCACGAAGCAGATGTCGTTAGTAGCCTGCTGTTTTATTAAAGAGTCTTCGTGCTCGCCCATGCCACGGGATACGCGCCATCATGTTCACCTTCGTGCACTGACATTCAAGTATACCTGAGGGCATCAAGGTTTTTTTTGTTGTTGCTGAGAATTCACAGTTAAAACAAATCAGAAATCCTCCGTGATAGCCATGAAACACTATCCAAAGTGTTCAGACTGGAACAAAGAAATAGAGCTTTCTCTCTAAATGCACGTGTCTACGACGCGAACCCTTCCAACCTGATAGCCGCAAACAACCAATGTGGTTACCTCCGTAACACACAAGGTCCTCGAGATATTTCGGAACCATTAAACTAGTATCAATGATAGAACGGTATAGGTTGTATCCAGTCCACCGCCCTCGACATGTCAGCAACTTCTGTCAGGAGAATTCTCGGTAAATGGAGGGTACGTCCTATGTACTCCATGGATTTTTTAAGCGGCCTCTTTTTGAGAACGTCATCCCGGATGGATAGATGGAGACTACCGTCACAACAAGACTGGACCTAGACGTGGTGTGACTGGTTGCGCATCTCGATGACTTACTTGGCTAAACTGGATGGTGTGGCGACCACACCGACAGAATCACTCACACTAAGTAGGCCAGAGGTAGAGGTCTTCTGATCTTCTAGGTTGGGGGTTAGAAGAGGGTTGACACCTTTTTCCGAAAAATGCATCAGTTCTGGTGCCCTGCAGTTCACGTGCTGCCTTGCAGTACGGGTTTTGGAGTCAAAAGCTTTGGTTTAGAACCCTGATTTTTTCCTGTCTGAGTCTGGGTTCCTTGGCAGTACCTCATCCCACACACAATATGGCAGTTAAGCGTCAATAAGAACCGCTAATGTATTGCTGTCTATGATGATGATTACTACTAGACTCCTGGTTTTCACTATACTTCGTCGACTCATTGCAGCTCGATAGGCAAACGCTAGGGAAGAGCTGACAGATTTTAGTCTTGAGTGGGGATGCGTTGATCAAATTTGGACTGTTCACAAAATCCTGATGCAACTTCCTGCGTGACGCCGGTCAACAGTTACCGTATTTCTCGACTATAAGGGCGCGTTCGATTCCGTGAGTCGATCTACACTTTAAGAGTCATTTAAACGCAGGAGTGTATCGACCAAATATATGAACATACCGTCGGTGCCTTATTTCCACACTCTAACCCAGGTTAGGGTTTACAGTGAACTGTCTGACTGTTTCAGCACAAATGCGGCGTACATCAAGACTGTCCGCTTTCGCTATTTTTGTTTAATTTCGTGATAGCCGAAATAATGGACTGTCTCCAGCACTCAAGATACCGGCGTGGACCTCTTATCAGATTGAACGCTGACTGATTTTGATTATTCTGTCGAGAATGTATTGTTGTTTGACAATTTCCAAATGGTACAGACAATGTTAGACGCAATTTCGCTCTCTGTTGAGTACTTCGGTATGCGCTTTCCAGCTGCAAAGCGCGAATAGCTTCTGAAAGATTGCTGTGATTACGTAGATTTGATGTTAGATAATGAAGGTGTGGAAGTTGTTAACTGGTGTGTGTACTGGGGGAGTTGCGTTACCGGCAGCGGAGATATAGGGACTAACATAGCAAGCACGTCTCTAAGGTTAAGGCGGTGTTCGCTAATCTAGGACACCTCTGGCGACAGAGAGGCATCTCTCTAAGGTTTACGGATCGCGTATATAAGGCAACAGTGAACACCATGTTATTTTCCGGCGGGGAAACCCTTGCCGCTTAAGGTTGAAGACGTTAACCGTCTTCAGGTGTTTAACCACCAATGTCTGCATCGGGTGACACTAACAAGTAAGCAGCAGACCGATTGGAAAACGGGTATTTTATAGTGATTGCCAAGCGAGTTCTTTTCTTCAATCCTGATATTAGCACATACTTAAATGACTAGACCATGTACTGAGGATGCCAGCTTGTCCTCTGTCACACCACACACTCTTTGCCAACGCTACGGCCGATATGCATTAGGTGCGAAGTGGACTGATAATGACCTGGCATAGGGAAATGAAGTCGTTCACCATAGGGTTGGCCAATGTAGATCGGGTTCGTATCCCGGACTGGGAACCTTGCGACTCACGGAGTCGGTGGCTTGAGACGTTAGGTAAGATGGCGGCTAATCGGACTCTGACGTGAATGTTGTCGTCGTTTGACTAAGTTGTCTGTGAAGTGACTGCGCTTAACGACGCTCGACAGTGAAAGCCGTATGTGTTACTGATGACGCCTAATTCGGTTGTTTTTTTGCAAGAGATAGGAACCTATATGTTGAATGTCTGAGTGTAGACTTAGCTAGTTCTGGTAATCAGACCCTCTCTCCTTATTCTTACTCCTCATCCTGTACAGGATTTGATTTTAAACTTCATGATCGTATGGTAGTTAAGCATATGTTTGAACCACTGACTTATTGCTGTCTATGATGATGAGGATGATGATGATGGAGACTAACATAATTCCAGTCGGGTGATCGCCAGTTTTCTGCCACCTACCAGCCGATTAGTCTGGCGGACATCCCGCGCAAGATACTAACACGCTCAGTTAACTACGTAATGTTACGTCTTACCAGTATCGTTTCCATTGCTCAACACTGGTTTTCACCAGATCGATCGTGTGACTAACATGCTTCTCCTTATGGACAATCTAACTGGGGCCAAGGACCGTTGCCTTATCCCAGACGTCACCTTTGAGTTCACTAAAACGTTTGACTGGATGCCTCTTGGTCAATTCTTACGTAACCTATATGCGGACGGAGTTCAGGTTGACGTTCAACGCTGGATTGCCTCATTTCTAATTTGGTGCAACTTTTGAGGTTAAATTCGACCCTGTCCTTACCTCTTCTGCATTCATCTAGACAAGTATTTTTCATGGTTCAGTTCTTCGGTCGTCATTGTTTCTAACCTATGTTAATGGCTTTCCAGAAATAATCTCCAGTAACTTCTTGTTGTATGCGGCTGACCTTAAAATTTGGAACTTCCGTGACTCCAGCGTTCTTCAAGCTAGCCCAGATGATGCCAAGCTATGGTCGCGGTAGTGGTCTTCCTACCGGTGATGACTTGTGTACATGTGTTTCTTCGTGGGGCCTCGGAGTGTATCTTAGGGAACCTAATGGTTGTCAAAGTGGACCCCAACGAGGTCTGAGAATCCGGCTGTCCTCCAACCTGTCTTTCCCTTATCAGTTGTGGAAAGGTGGCTAAGAAGGGACTTGCTGTATTGGGCTTCATAACTCGAAAATCTTCCCGTCCAGACAAGAAATCCCTCCAACACTTCTACGGAATCCATATCCTACCTTTGATTGAATGTGCTAATTCATCGACGTCTGCTGACCCCACAAGGGACACAGATGAATTTTGAGCGTGTTCAGCGAACTGTTACAAAAACAGTATTAAGCTTTTGAAAGTATGCATAGAAATATGAGCTGGGATCCGATTTCCCCCTTCCTGTTCAATTTTGTCATGAACGATATTCTGGAGGGTTCGCTTTGGGCTTGGAGTTGAGCTTCTTCCTGGCGCTAGATTGACCGATCTGCAGTATGCGGACGACATTGTTTTACTTAGCCCCTCTGCCGAAGACATGCAGACCATGCTGTACAGGTTGAGCGACCGAGCTGGTTTGTATGGAATGCGCTTTGCACCTTCAAAGTGCAAAGTGTTGCTTCAAGACTGGGGCATTTCCACTCCTACTTTCTTTATTGCAGGTAATCCGCTTGAGACTGTGAACAGTTTCACATATTTGGGTAGCACTATCTCGTCAGCCTGTAATTGCTGATGAGATATCAGCGAGGATAGCAAAGGCACGAGTTGCCTTTGCCAAACTGCATCATCTGTGGCGTCGGAAAGACGTCCGGTTGTCACTGAAAGGAAGGGTATATAATGCCTGTGTGCGCTCCATTTTGCCTTATGGTTCGGAAACGTGGCCTGTTCACAAAGAAGATATCAACAAACTTGCTGTGTTTGACCATCGTTGTCTCCGCCAATTGGCCCATATTAAGTGGACTGATTGCGTGAGCAATGTGGCCGTTCGCCGGCGCGTATTCCGGAACGCTCGGGATGCGCGATCAATTGGTCAACTAATTACGTTGCACAGCTTGAGATGGTTGGGTCATGTCCTCCGTATGCCAGCTGAGCGTTTACCGTACCGGACATTATATACTGAGACCACCAACAATTGGGTAAAACCGCGTGGTGGTCAAGCAACAACGTGGTCACGAAATTTGAAGACCTTGACTGCTCCATTGAGCAAAGTAAGTAGGTGTCGCCTGCCTGGATGGGGTCCTCGTGATCACCCAAACCGCTGGTTAGAGACGCTATCCGAGATGGCGATGTGTCGCAGTCAATGGCGTACCTGTATCCATACCATTTTTAGTTCTTCCGGCTAGTCTTCTCTTATTAATTCTCAACCTTCTTAGTCTTTCTTCTTCTAGGATATTCCACGTCACTTTTGAGTTGAGCGGCAGCCCGAACCACAGTACCTTTTGATCAGGCTCATGGCTGTGATGATAATGATGATGAGCTGGGAATCCCTGATCCTCACCCACTTGAAGACTCTTGAGAGACCTCATCCACGTTGATTTTTTTTGCTCTGAGGGTCTTTCGAGGGAATCTTTTAGCCGTGCAGATCATAGCGGTCTGCATGATCATGGAGAGTTTTATAAATTAAGGATGGTGGCTCAGTAGAACATGGTACAGTCATCCGTCCCTCTTCTAGGTTAAATTTTAAGCATTGTTTCACTCATATTTTCTTAGCCGAAGTAATCACTGAAATGAGAAATATTAATTCTCCCAGAAGTTTCTTTGACGAACGATGCTACACCAGTTTATCCGTGGTCATCTTTCTGAAAAACGAATATTTTGCATGACATTCGATGAGAACTAAACCCAGCCGGAGTGCATGGGTCCCAACTTCGCACCTGTGTATCAGTCACTGAAAGGGTTGCATGCTGATAAACCTACTTGTTCGGTACGAAACTGTGCGAACCTTGTTTTTGTACCTTTCCACTCATTTGACCGTAGACACCTAGTAAGTTTTATCTCACCCTGGAGTCCGAGGATTTGTACTACCGTCAAAAACCCCGTGTGTCTCTTTGTGAGAAACCTGGTTGTCAGCCTTCGATCGACCATTGTTCAGCATTTCTAATTATCCTTTCTCGGCGATTGCCTGTTGACTGTACACGTCCACTCATTTCGCAGGTAGCCTACGCAGGTTTATATTTTTTCTGTTCGACACTAGGAATACATTTTAAGGCACGTATGGCTGCCCCAGTATCCCGGAAACCGGCTGTTCTGGTTTAAGACTATCTGTTGTAGCCAGGAGAAGTGACAGGTCAGTATCACATCTTCGGTGCTGGTTATGGGTATTGAAGCATATTCGAGAACACCCTATCCTGTCACACTCCAAATAGTGTTCAGGGAGGTATGGGAAGTAACGAACTAATTCACTTTGTAGTTTGTGGCCAGCATACATAGCTTCATGGATTCGTGAAATACAATAGACTATGTGATTATTGTTCATATATTTATTCTGACCTGATAAATTCTGATGCGAGCGGAACACCAACCCAACTTTTTTAATAGAACACTGTCAAACACCACTTAATGAACAGAGCGCCCAAGGGGGCTGTCCATGAACGCGCATCTTATACCCGGAGTCGGAATACAACGCCTTCGGCAAATTAGTATGTTCCACTGAGGTTGCTGTACAATGGATACATTCTCAGCGAGCACGCTGACCAACGATGTCAAAAGCAACCCTTAGCTCTAAAATTACCGCGACTGTAAGCCGAGAGAAAAATTAACCATGGAGTGGAGGTATGATCGCTATGCCAACAGCCAGGTCGGGAAGCTGCCAGTTCATACATTCGGTTCCCTCTTTCTTTCAGAAGCCGGTGCATCATGCGACCCGTGAGTAACTTGAATGCGATAGAGATAAGTCGAGTATGTTTGTGGTTGTCACACAGTGTTGTATTACCCAGTTGGAACACGTGAATGTGTGTCAATAAGCCTGTATCTCGAAGTACTTCTTCCGTCTCTCCCATGGAAAAAATGATTTTGGTCAATTCGGCCATCAGTTTCTCCCGGTGAGAAAAGAAGATTAGGATTATCCTGCTTTTCAATTATTTAAGCCTACAAGCCACGGAGGATCGTCGGAATTATCATAACACATTATCTTCATTGTCCATAAATGAGCGAGGTAGTTCAGACCATTTGAACTGTTTCTCAAAATGCTCGACTCACTTGTTAAGTTTCCGCGACAACCTACAACTTCGTGATTAATCTTTTCCACATAGTCTCACCATCGCCTTATTGAAGACTAGTGCGAACACGAGTCAGATAAGACAATACTCGATTATTCTATCTTCCAATAGAAATGTTTCTTGTTCATCTCAGGCTTACCCGACCAAGTTAGCTTCATATTTTTTACATAAGCTCTTCGTAAGTTTGCGTCTCAGTTTATGGCTGTCTGTTGTATTCTGTCTGTGAGGGCCAGTCAACATTTATCCGTATGTTCTACTGGATCGGCAGTTATCTGCTTCTGCCGTATTTGAAGTAAACCTTTGTAGCAGACTACTTCACATAGTTGTTGAGGTTTTTGCTCGGTACCCGTTTACTTCATTCCACTTGTGACCCGGATAGTTTGATCATCAGTGCTGTTTCGTTTACGTCTCATACTCTCCTCATCTGAAAACCTTGTATTTTCTAGCAGGTGATATCTAGAGGTGATAGAGCGGTTAAACGATGTTTGCACAAAACGGCATAATTCGAGTCGGGGTGGTTCCGGAGAAACGTCACCGATAGCTGTGGGTGACGTGATAAATCTATATCCAGAATTGAGTTGTTCTGAGCAGTCTGTGCTTGATGCATTGTCATCTTTTGCGCCTAGTTGCAGAACTCGATATACAGTTTACAGGGTGCTCTCATATGTAACAACCACCGGTGAAACGTTTCTCAAACACTTGACGTGCCTCACTGTAGTGTTAGACTTGCACACAATTTTTTATGCCAACTCGGTCAAAACTTACGCCATCATTTTTTTAAAGTTAGTCGTGTGAACAGGGTGAGTTTATGTCTTTGTCCATTGTGACTTAAACTTGGGAACTTTTTCTCCATACAATCATGTTATTACACTACATGCTATGGATTATTACGTCCGTTCCGTCTATCGAAGAAGTTAACCAGAAAGTTGGTATGTTTATTTCCTGCCTGACGGCACCTGCGACTGGACAATGCAGTAATGTATAATTCATGTGTCACAACATGTATCGAGTGCGATGGATTTTATTTGATTAGGTTTTTAAAGTGTTCACATGAGTAGCCAATTCAGTGCAACCTGGGAATCGCTCACATTTTTATCCATTAGTTTGCAAATTGCTTGTGTGTTGTTGTTTGTTCTATCTTCCTACAACCACTCATTTTATTATTACAGCCAACGGCTCCCCCACCTCCTGTGTCTACCCCGGTACCACCTCCTGTCACAGCATCACAACCACGTCCAAATGCAACCGAACCAATGCTAAAGTTGAACGTAGAAATTACACCTAGTCTGAAAAACATGCTGGACAAAATGTCAGTAGAAAAGAACACTGGTGACACTGGCGGAAACGTGGCAAACAAAGATGGGGAAGCAGGTAGGGCCTATCTAGATAGGTCATAAATTGCGCAATTTTCTACTGTTTAATCAGCTTTGATCAGATGACCCTCGGTTATGACGGTGTGTGTTTCTAAACCCAACTGCATTTGACTTGCCATGTATACGGTGTTATGTGAATCATCGGTCGTTCGTGAGCAGAATGCAGCTTCATTACCCATCTTTTAGATTTATCCTATCAAGCTTTTGTTGAGTGTACTGTCGACATTTTGACTGTTCTCTTTAAGATTACTCTGGTTTACCGACATGTTTGAGATTCATACTACGGATGACCGTTAGTTAGATCATATCGTACTACTGCTTTTTATACACATCCCTGGTTTCATGAACCACTGTTAGCCCTGCATATGTTAGCACAAGGTTCCGCTTTGTCTTTTTCAGCCCTAATAAGCCCGGGGACCAGCTGCAAGAATAGTGGATGCAAAGCGGTGAGTGCTTAGCGTTGTATTGTGCTCTAACAATAGTTCAATAAGTGCGAGACCATGCTAGATTTATAGTTGAAAGCAGAACTTAAACCTGGCGAACAGTCACGAGATTATCTGTTTAATTCTGTCATTGTAATTTTGCTAGTCAGCAGTACATCAGTAGTTCATACCAGTGTTTGGTTTCCATACAACCGCAGAGAGAAGAAACAAGCTCTACTTATTAAGCGAAGGACACGTGTTCAGTGGTCTTCAGTTTATATGCCGTTTATTGTCAGATTTGTAAAAAAAACAGTTATGTTTATCTCACCTCTGCGTGTATTTCTTTCACGAAGTGGACGTATACTGGACTCGGATTTCCGTTTATAAATGCCTATTTAATTTCTTTTTCAGGAAGCCGTCTTAAATCTGTTTTGCCTTGACTCTTGCGATTACTTGCCTTCTCTCATTGTTTTCAGACATACTCAGGCACTGCGGCAGACAGTGAACTGTGTCTGTATCATCCTGGCATCCCGATCTTTCACGAAGGGTTCGTTCATCTTTTGTTGGGGCATTACGCGC
Source organism: Paragonimus heterotremus (assembly GCA_013368495.1). Taxonomy (NCBI): domain Eukaryota; kingdom Metazoa; phylum Platyhelminthes; class Trematoda; order Plagiorchiida; family Troglotrematidae; genus Paragonimus; species Paragonimus heterotremus. The sequence goes on along the minus strand of LUCH01004604.1, from coordinate 68,316 downwards.
CATACGATTTGTATTTTGTTTTCATCATTTAGTAATTTCATTTTGAACAGGGCTGTCCGCACATGACGTTTACCTCGGTTACCAATCACCAGAAGACAAAGCGCTTATATTCGTTGTCTTTCATGGTCCATGTTTCCAACAGTGTGTGGAATGAATGTCTGGTCAACCAGGAAGAGAAATCTGTCCGCTTTTGAAGTTCTCAGGAGCGTTGCGGATATATGTTTTTGTGTTTAACCTTGCCGTTTAACATTATATGTGAACCTCCTGTGGGTAGCAGCTCTTAACTCCTCTATATGTGCAACTCTGTCCTGCAGACGTTGCAGTGATGCAATCTATAGATTGGAATGTTATCTTTCGATCGACTTCTGGGTCTCATGCTATTAGAATCCTTAGACCTGGGCGGAAGTATTAGCGCACCTGACAGTCGTTGACATGGGAGCAACAGATTAGTGTTTCGTATTCAGATATTTGTTAATGAGAACCAAGCAAGCTCTTTCGCTCCATATTTAAATGATACGAAGGAGTCATTTACAATGGATGCCAACTAATCGTCTGTCACGCGGAACGCTTTGCCGACTTTCTCAAGGTGCAAAGTGGATACAGTGATTGAGCATAGGATAGTGAAAGGTGTCAGTGGTTTAACCATCGCAGTTCTCGTTATTGTCCCTCGCTGGACCTCTCATGACTTGTAATATGTGATTGGAGATGTTGGAACACGTGGTAGGTAATCGGTCCCAGTGACATGATGGACTGAGCTACCGGGGAAGTGAGTGCAGTTAATTACAGGGAACATTAAAAGCTGTCTTGCAGCCACGGTCTTAATCTTACTTTCAACTTGATTGTCTGTTTTCGCTTTGATGTTACACGTTCGGGTTTACGAATTAGTATTGCGTAAACATATTACATGTACGTGTCAGAATCTAGGTTTATTTTTTGTTCCCTCTTTTATTTACAGATTATGACTGGCTTTTCTTTCTGTGGCTAACTTACAGCTAGATGTGAATGATGTTTGATCTAATTGACTGTGAAGCAAGTGCAATTAAAGATGCAGAGCGGCGAAAGCCGTAAGGAAGCTGTCTTGTTGATGATATCCTACTTTCACTTATAGCTCGGTTGTTTGTTCACAACGTATGATGGGTATCTTGATGTTGAACGTTTGAATATAGTTGGTTTTGGTAGCTAGGTTTCTTCCCCCTGTGTTTTTTCCCCTGATTAGAGCGTACATTTTTCTTCATGGTTGTATAGCAGTTAAGCATCAATGAGAACCACTGGTGTATTGTTGTCGATGATGGTGGTGATGATCTGTGTCTTCTATCGAAACGGTTTGGCTATCCGGTAATTACGTGCAGGTGAAATTGGTCGAACGTTTAGGTATAATTCAGTCGTGTCTACTGTAAAGCTAATGGCGCAGCGATCAATCCAGTTGCTTCATGGAGTGTGGCCGAAGTTCAAATCTCAGTCACGAATAGGTTGTACATAACCAGCGTGCGCTAACGATAGACAAACTCCAGCCCAACGTTTTGGAAAAAGGCTGATCGGAAAGTCTATTTGGCTGCAAAGGCTTCGATCAACTATGAGCAATAGTCAACTTGAAAAATAACTAGTCATGATCGTGAGACGAGACCAATCCACGGGGAGAAGAATGAGGCACATCTAGTGGGAACTTCACATTAGCGATGACAAAGTTCACCTGTTTTCAAGATTAGCAGACTGTTCCTACCATTGGTTTGGGTTACTTTATTTCATAGGTCTGTACACATTTTATGCACGCCAACGCGTCGTCTACCATCCCTTGTTTTTTGTATACTGAGTTAAGTGACTAATGTAGTACAGGATTTTAGGACATTCTGTCGATGTTTAACCAAGGCCTTCTAGGCTGAGTTCCAAAGGACGACAAACTCGTTTGATTAGCAATGCAGTAGATCATATAGAAGAATCAATCAGTGGCATCGGTGTTATCAGTTTCCCTTGGATTGTTTGTTACTCCGTCTTGGTTCGATCTTTTATTTTGCTCACTCTGTGTTCTTTTATGTTTGTGGCACTATCGTCAGCTACGTCTAACTGGCTGGGTGTTAAGTTTGAAATGGTAGTGTGTGGTAGTGACATATTGGTTGCTGAACTGTCATTAGGAAGCCATTGATTCTTTTGCAGTCGGTTGAACTTTCAAAGTATTTTTGTCGGGGAAGAACCCAGTTCCCCGAGAATACCGTTTTATTTGCTTTCGCAGTAGCCTCATGTGCCACTTCACCCGTCACGTGCGTTCTCAACCGTTGTACCAAATTCTGGCGCCCCACCCACACGCACGTCCTTTAATTGGGACATCATTGTACTGTCTGGATCTTTGTCTGGTCCACTTCTGTCCCTGTTTTCTGATTTGCCACAAACTCTTTAAATGTAGTCTAGTTTGTGACCGTGTTGTCTTCGGATTGAGTAACGTAAAGTGGCTTTGTCCGGAGGCCTGTCTTTTCTCGGTGTTGGTCCGTTAGCATTGGGTGGTTAGGTTGGCCTGGAAGTTTCGTATTAATCTTGCATATTTCGTAGTCCGTTGAACTTCGTTCCGTTATCTACCGTTCCACTAACTGTTATTCCGTTGTCTGTTTACGCGCTCGTAGGCCGTATACTAAGTCACAACAATTTTGTTTGCTCTCAAACGCGCGCCATCAATGGCGCAGGCGAGACAACTGTCTTTTAATAAGAAAAGTGGTATATGTTGGTACATTGTGTCCTTTGCTATAAAAACGCATAACGTGGTCCACTATGTTCATTTACGGATTATGTCTCATCATGGTTGTTTAGTGGGACAATTCCTTTCGATAACTTCGTTAGTGGTCGGTATATGTGGTTACAAAAGCCGAGTTGTCCCATCCACCATGATAAACTGTAGATGCTTGGTTATATTTTTGACCTGCCAAGTGGTCTGAGGTATACTCGCCTAAAGCACGCTGGAGTCAGATGATCCGTCGACTTAATTTTTCGTACAGTTGTGGATTCAATTCGCCGTCATATTTACTTAGCCAGGCCATCGGGCGCCCTATGCACTAATTTGTTCTGGTTTCTCATATTGTAACCTGGTCTGTCTCCACTCTTGTTACCTTCACTGACTCCCCTGTTGCTGCGTTCTTGCCTGTTTCCTCTCAGCATGTGCTCACCTAACGGGTTGTTGGCAACAGTAATAGTTTTCATCATGCTAGATTACTGTATGCGACGTTGTGGTTTTCATCCGACTTCCCTGGACGTTGTTGAAATTTTCCCGTCACGTATAAGCTAACCACTTATGATGTTCAAACGTTTAATCTTACAATTCGGAATTGTGTTCAACATTTCATTTCTAAGACTCTAGCGATTGGTTTCCTTTCTGTCTGTTTTTGTCTATCTCGTTACTCTGCATCATCACTGTCTACCCAAGCTGTCATCACGTTCAGCGTTTCTGCACAATTTCGTCTAATTGACAGCATTCTAGTTAGCTAACTTTGGTCCATCAGGTTGGATGCTATTGCTTATGTGGCAGAATAACTCTCACGTATAACGTACCCCGCATTGGTGGGTAAGGATTGTCCTGAATACGAGTGTATGAGTGTTTGTTGTTGGTGCACATGCGGGCATAATCAACCAGTTCAACGTAGTAGTGTTGCTGTCACTCTCGTACACTTTCTGGTTGCCTAGTATTCTGATTCTCATCGTTGTGATCTGTCGAGTGATCATGAAACCTGAATGAGGATTATGCTAACTTGCGGATGTATCTACTAGAACACTGGCTCCTTGGTACTTGTTTTTCAAACTGCTCAACATGCGAGTTGAAAAAAAGTTCTTTGTTCATCATTTTCAGCACGCTATATACCTGTATTGATCGCTTTGGTTTGGCTGCCACTAGAGCTATTTGGTTGAATCCACAGACATCACCTACAATTCGTAGCTCATTTCGCATTCAGTTGTGTGCCTGCAATGTAACAGTCACACATGCAGACAAGGCGACTCGGGTTGACGTTTTTAATATAGCGATCGATTTGGGCTTAGACGCCACTTACGATTGGCAACTCCTTTCAAACTGAATTGTGCTCCAAAACCATCTGCGCATCTACATCGACTGCTCATGCATCTCGCCCGTTTGCTTTCGAGACAAATCCCATCGATTGGTAACATCCTCCAGTCTACAGACATTTTGAGATTGGGTGCGTCTCACATGACTTTCAGTCCAACGCACTGATGTTACTTCTTCATAGTTATTGGATGTAGATCTCAACCTCCCCATGGTCTGTTAAATTGCCACGTAATTTGTAAGAGGATTTTGCTGCTTGCGTATATATCCACCAGAAAGCTATCTACTTTGCGTGGTTTTCAAGTAAAACCGACCTGTTTTTGTTGGAACGTTGTCATGGGCTCGAATTTCATCCATGCCTCTGATGATTTCTGCAATGATTTGATTTTTTTTAATTTGCTCATAAAGGATCGATATTTAGTTATATATAGCGTGGGAGATGTCTTCAAATGCGGTTTCACGCTTAAAATTATATTGGGCAGTGTATCTAGTGTTGGTGGTTGGGACACTAACTACTGGCTTTCGTTGCAGGTAGCCTTGATTCAGTGCATCGTCTCTAACATTGCATCACGATACTTAGCTACAACACAACCATGAGAAAAGAAATAAGCCCCTGGCTAAAGATAAAAGAAGGAGAACTGATAAGACTTCCTTTCAGAGACTGCTATGCCTAATCTCAAACAGTCACCACCAAGGTGCCTATGCCTTGCGAACAAACAACGGAGTTGTAAATGAGAGTAAGGCACCACTCAGGAATCGAAATCTCCATAGTTTTTGACTGTCCGTCAATTCTACTTCACTTCTTACCAGTGATGGTAGTTTATATTACTTTCTCATCTTGCTACTTTCATTGCCTGTGGCACTATGTGCCATAATTAACGAACCAAAGCATTTTAGATAATGTTTTTTGCCGTTGAAGCACGGCCACTCTTTCTGCATGCTACCCTATTATTCCACACACACTTTGAATGTATCGTTTTTTGTTTGTTTGTAGCATACGATCAAGAATAGTTTTTCTGTGAGATTTTTAGGTACTTTATTGTTTTTTCGACTATAGAATGAAATTCTGGACGTGCTGTAACCGCAAGACCAGCGAATTCGAAGCGTTTATGGACCAGATGGGCTGCGCCACTGGACGACACAATTGGACTGAAAAGGTCAGTTGCTATCTCTCTTGCCCTTATGTGTATCTTTCCTCAAAATGGCAGACGTTTTCACTTTCATACAGAGTGTGTTGAGACAAGTGGAACGATCAACTGTTGTTGTTGTTGTTGAGTAAATGAGTCACAGACTAATAGATGTTTAGTACTCCAAGTGAATCGCTCGGTGAGTTGAATATTTAGTGTACAGCACAGTTTGAAAAGAACTGTGTCCAACAGCAGCTAGCGCACGAGTGGCGTCAGGGCCAGGGCATCCGTTTCCGGACTAATCTGCCGTAGTAACTGAAACCAAAGGATGTCTGTACATAAACGTCACCACAAGTGGCTTGAGCTGAGCCACTTGTGATTCCACTCATCCACACCGTATCTGGTGTAAACTCGAAGGAGTAAGACCAGGAGGCTTATGGGAGGAGGTCTTCGTGGTCCAGCCAGTCAAAGCTGGTTGGCCAGATAATAGACTAGTGTGAAATTGAAAACTTTATCTTTAGGACACAAAAAAGACTCCAGTAGTGCGACCTAAGCTACCAAGAAAGATACTGGGGAAAGATGAGTTTTATTACCGGAGTGTATTTTAGTACCCTCTATAGAGGATTCAAAGAGAAACAAGAATTTACATTTTGACGGAGGAACCAGACTAAATCTTCAGCGTGTGTTCACCAACCTAGCTAAAGAAAAGGAAAGATAGCAAACCACTGTGTTCGAAGTTTTTCAAACGGAGATCGACTGGTTTACCATACAGTCAGGGTCGCTGGTTGACACGACTTACAACAGCGGTATTGAAATATATCATCGGGCTAGCCTAGTTTCGTCTATCGCACTCGCCATTTCTTAGTTGGTGGTGCGGTTTGCGTTCGTTGGTGGCTTACCGTTTATCACAGCTTCATATGATAACATCACTACGACCTGTGATGTCTGTAGTTGTTTTGAGAACCACGTACTTGAATTCACGGCCACACAGTTATCGTCCATTGAACTTTCGTTCACCTGTCTAGTTTACACTGCCGCAAGCGGCCCAGTTTAAGATCGCGTCGTTCTATGAGGTGTAGATATTGTAGCACGAAAGACCTACTTTGCTAACACCCTAATGTCGCAGCTTCTAGCCTCCAGGATTCTGACCATCCCTACTGTAGCTGTTTCTGGAACCTGTCCGTTAACTGTCCGGTGAACGTGTCCTAACCGATAAAGCTAAATTAGCACCAGCATAGGTTCATTCCCGTCCGTGTCTACTCGGTGAAGCATCTCGGTGTTTGGACTCATATTCCACTAGATACTGAAGGCTACTCAGGTACCTCACTTTCCGCACAACAACGTGAGCGGCACTATTGTGCGATAGACAAACAGCTTACTTTTCGTCTTAATGTTGCTCTGCGATTACAACACAACCCTGCCTCACGTTTATGACAATGTCGAAGTCATCAAATCGATTAACGCTACTGCACCTTCATCTTCGTAATTACGTGTAACTTTTTTTAAAATCAAGTTAACGAACTTATCTAACTTTCAAACTTACGGAGCACCTTTCACAATGCTTTTCGGTTCGTAGAGTTAAATAGAACTGACTAGCGGTGACTGGTACGGGATTCACGCCGCTCTTCAAAAACATTGGTCTCTAAAACTTTTGCATTAAGTCAGCTGAGCATAATTCTTATAAGAAACTTTCCGGCACCGTTCAACGGACTGATGCTGCTACATTTGTCACTGCTTGCTTGCTTCCCTTGCTTGTAAGCAGCGGCGCTGTGAGGGCATCGTTGAGCTCTTGAGGGGTTGTCTCCTGTTCCTAGTTGAAGTGAACCAATCGGCGCAGGGCACACCGGGTGGACAAAAATTCGCTTAAGCCAACCAAACTCGCGCAGACATTCGCGGATGATTGAGAACATGGAACTGGGTTAGTTTGTGCACGTTTGAATGTGCAGGCCAATGGACAGTGGCAATTCTTCCACCAACGAGCCTTTGCTTCCAACTGAGTTGGTTTTTTGACGATCCCTTAGGTCATTGGGTTTAGTTCGGTTTAGACCGTATACTCTTCTCTGGACTCATAAATCAACCTAATCGTTTGGGTCCTACTGCACCGTAGTTTAAGCAGACGTGCCATTTGGATAGCTAATCTTTAATACCAAAAGGAGGACTGCGACTGCTCATCAGGACCATTCGCACCGTCCATCATCTGTTCACGCTGTCGGTCCTTTGCGTGAACTATGACGCACTCAAACTCAACTGCTTCATCTGGTCTTGATTCGAACAATTATCACTGAACTTGTCTGGCAAATAGAGACTGGCTGGTGACAGTATTGCCATTGTAGGTTCACCGGCCTACATACTCGCCCACACAATGCGAGTTACACGTCATCAGTCAGTGTGTCTACGTGCCTGTGTGACTGTTTCCTTAACGTATTCTGCTGCCTTGGCATGCTGATCAGGCTTGTGCGCTGTTTTGATTCGGAGGGCTGTGCTGACTTGGGTTTCAGTTCCTACAAGTTCAACCCTGTCAGACTAAAATGAAGCAACCAGACAAAAAGCAGTTGCTGTCATAAGCTTGTGTGTCGCACTACAGATTGCGTAGAGATGCTTAAGCAATGAGGCACAATCCTGCGAGTTGTATTTTTAGTTACAACCGTCCCATCTTCCGCGTACTGAAAGGCGGGGCTCAGAAATGGTACTCTTAAACAAAGAACACTCCGATCGTCCAACGGTTTGCGTAACTGTCGGCGTGTTATCTTGTACGGTCGAAAAACCCAGAAGTTTGATGTATCTCAGTCTATGTTTATTACACATGCAGCAATCGAGATGAGCCATCGATATCTTATTCATTGCACTTCCGGGCTGGACTTTTTCCCTCCGCACCGCAGCTCGTCACTTTCAGTGCCTTATTGTGAATATCCACGAAATTTTCCGGCTAGCCATTATCCAGTGTTGTTATCTTTAGTCCTCCTTCCTCCAGTCGATTTGCTATGGATATCTTCCTGATTCCATTAAATGCGACTGTTATTAAGCCCCGCTTGTAGGCCATTCATATGAAACTAGGGGGTTCTAAATGTTACTCGCTCCATATAAGGTTATTGCAAACAGACACAACTTTCTGTCCTGACATCTGATGATACCCAGAACTAGCAAACGGTTGACCTCCATCTCATAAAATACATTGGGGTTTGGGTCGACTGTGATGAAAATATACTCGCTTCACCACTTGTCCAAACGGCGACCTAGCAGGAGATCAATTCAGACGTCGCTTTAAGATACCATATCAGGATTGTACGAACAGCTTCAATATTACCTCCTTCGTTATCCGCCAAATTCCTTGTTCTTCATTGCACCAATCAGCTCATAGCTTGTGAATGCGTGTGTGCCGTAAAGGTCGACCAGTGGCAGATTGGTTTGTTTAATACTGATGTACGTCCATAAATATGAGTTCTTATCTCATGAGTAGCACCTGTTTGTTGCAACCAGTCCGATGTCTTCTTATTACTTGCGTGAAAGGTTTCACTTTGAGTGCAATTTCGTGGGATATTCGAAGTTTCTTATTCCTAGTATTACATGAACGGAGTTCAGATGGTTATAAGATGATGGAAAGTAACATTCATCGGTTAAAAGTCGGGTTATCATTGACGTGGTGCTTATAGAGCAAGACGCGGTAATTCTCATATACTTGCCTTCCAACTATTCCTAAGAATACCTCTGTCAGTATGGTTCTCAATAGGCTACCGATAGCTACGTCGTCAATTTGCCTGCAGTTCATTCTTTCGGATCCAGGCGGAGTGTTTCTTGTTCAAGAGAAAATGATATCCGCAAGAAAATTTGATGGAATACACAGGCGTACATTCTGCCTGGAAGTAAAATGGTGTAAACCAGTGGTCTCAATCAGCGGGAAATTGGCACACTTACACCCAGTTGCCCTAGCCAAATCGTTCAACATCTTGCGTAGTCGTAATCCGAAACTGCTTTCGATGTGCCGAGCGATGTACAGATGTTGACATGATCATTTTCCTTGCCATGGGACGTACTACACTATTAGTGCACGAAAGCTTAACACAATTTTGCTGCTCCGTTCACTTATTGTTCTATGCGTCTTGTATGGAATTTGTTGGTTTTACGTTAGCCACCTTGCAAAAATGGTTCTGGTCACTGTCGTGAACGCCAGCTACCGGGTTCAGTTGATACACACACGCTTGCACGGTTTTAACTCTATTCCCCCCATCTAGTAAGTTAACGCATAATGGGTGTTACTATTTCGACATGAAGGCTTGCCACTCGGCTGATGTGATATTTGACTTTCGACCCGTCCTATGATCAAAATTTGTTCGATTGTTACATTCAAACCCTGTGCACTATCGTGGTGTTCATTCTGCTGTTTATCAGTTGCTTTTCCGCTGTCTCCTGTCAGGCTGCTCGAGCCACGAATCTGGCTGTTTCCATCGCTTCGCAATCTGCCTGTCGGCACGACTGGTTCCAGCTGCCTGGACAAGTGACCCTCACGATCTATGCGAAAGCCGTCCGTCCGGATTCCGCTCAAATCACAGCGAACCAAGTTCGACTCAGTGTGTCGTTTGAGTTCGGCCCAAACCAACCAGAACGCTATGATAAAACGTTTGAGTTATTTGGTGTGAGTTTGCTGTCGATTTTGTTCGTTTATTTTTTCCAGTTCTGGTGGGTAGTTCATCAACGGTTTTGTTGTGATTTCATGAGTTTATCTCATTCTGGCATTCTCAATGGTTGTCACTGTTTGTGTGGAATACCGACAGTCGTTTGTTCCCATGGTTAGTGTTGTGCGTAGAATTGTAAGAGCCGTAGCTCTCAACATTCGCGCAATTAATCGGTTAGAGCTGTGACTGCGTAAATGGATTCCATCAATGTTTATATGTATTCAATGGTCGTTTGCATATCTCAGAACTTAATCTACATTCCTGCTGGGTCATTTATTGCCATTGATTTCTGATGACAGTGCCCGTTAAAGAATTGTGTTCGGTATTCCACTTCTGTAGAACTTTTCTCTTCTGAAGTGTACCGGTGATCTTCGTTTGGATTATGCACATTTGGCTAACAATCTAAACATGTCATGTTTTGGTTAGTGTTCATCTTCCTTTTTTTTATTATAACTAAATCCCATGCCAGACCTCTTTCTGCTCACTGGCCAGTCATGTGTACGTACGCTTTTTCAACGCATGATGGATTTGGTTTACAGTTGCCTCGTTTGCACTAGTGAGCTCTTTTCAATAGATCATCGTCTTGTTTTTGTTTGCGTACACATCTAAATTTAATTAAAGAGCTTATTTGATTTTTTTTAAATATCTCCTCTTCAGTTGTTTCCTGATCTTCTTGCTAGTAGCGATAGTTTTGTAAATCGTCCCTTTGACTTTGTATTCCTTCTTCATCATTAATTCGACACTCCACGACCCGTTTCGTTTGTGTTCGGACTCATCAGGCAGAAATAGCCTAAATGGGGGATCGAAAGGGCTACCTTTCGCATTACGAAACGATGTTCTTATCCGCACGGCCAACAGTTCTGTGAGCGTCGGTTGTGATGGATGAATTTGTGTCTAGTTGACTTATGGCTTGTCTTCATTCAGTCTATCTCTGCCTGATGAGTCCAAGCAAGGACGAGATCCGTCGTGGAGTATCGGCTTGAGGATTAGCATGAAGAAACATTACAAACACCATTTCAAATCTTCGCGGTCGTAGACAGCGCAAAACTGGCAGTCCGAGGTGGACTATGTCCATCCGTAGTAGCAGGGTGAAAACGTTATAACACGAATACTTCCCCTTGAGTTTTTATTTCATTGCCGTGGAGTGTTTTATGTCTGACCTAGTCCAACTCATTTCCAGTTCAACTTACGATAACTCCTATCACATTAGTTTCTATTCTTCTTATCCAAATTCGTTTACCATGCCTCTTTCTCACAAACTAATTGGCCTTGGGGGAAATGGGAAATTGTCTTCAGGGTGCTGGAAAATTTGAGATAACTGAAGAACCTCTATTAAGCTCCTGGAAACTTACGAAATTTTGGTTCCATTCTTCTCATTTTTGTAATAAATCGAAACCTAAGCTTTCAATGACTCGAAAGAACGGTTGACCATTCTCTATGAGGCATGTCGAGCGGAGGAAAAATTGTAATTTTCTGACAAGCCAGTTTCCTGGAGTGACTGTTGTTACGACCCCACCTGATAGAGAAATGCAAGAACAAACGCGACCGCGAGCAGTTTCTCTATCACGGACGAACGCAACGATATCGCAAAACGGTACGAAAATAAGTACAAGTATCGAAATCCAACTCTCGCGACTTAGACCCCCCCCCCAACAAGTAAGGAAAAAGACGGCCTTCAAACGAGCTTTATTTGCTGCTCAACCCGAAGGCAGAATAGGGGTTACGGCAACGGTATTTATAGGTTTTGGGTTGCCTTGGGCCTAGGCCACCGAATCGACCAATCAGAGGCGAGCGCAAGCTCTCGGATGTTCGAGGATTCTGGCGGGAGTTCAAATTTCCCAAAATGAAGGATCCATTTTTTTTAGCAAATAAGGCGAATTTTTGGGAAAAAGCGCCTTTTCCCAACAGCTGCGGTGTATTCAAACTTTTCACCTCAAGGGTGATCCACATGGCATACGGTTGGACGAAACGGCTACACTAAATTGCGGATAGATCAACTTTGCTTTGGCGTCTGTAAAATGGCTAGGATCAAAAACTTAACTTGAATAAAAGGAACATGGGTACAAAATCACCTACTTGCCAGACGATACGTTATTGCCCATGTAATACAGCAGCATGAAAACGATGATCAGATAAAAGTGATCGAGTATTGAAAAGAAATGCCGATGAAACTGAGATTAAGTTGTTGATTGAAGACAGGAAACTTCTGGAACTAATACTAATGCATTTGTGTTTTCGATCCATCTGGAGGCATTATGAACCCATGAGCTTGGTAAGCCCAACTTTAGTAGAGTTAAATGCATTACGTCAAAGAACTTAGGAGGGAACTTCTGCTTTGTCGATTTTAAGCAGTTGATTGAAATAAACGTCAAACGGAGGGGCTGTACCAAATTTAAAGCAGTTTCCAGCTGGATTTATAGTGTCTTTCCACCTGATTCTATTTTACTTTTTAAGCTCAAAGTATTAGTCATTTTGGTGGTGGCCTCGATGAATCCCCTCCAATTATTGGGGGCAGTGAAATGAAGAAATTGCTATTATGCACCGTTGTGAATTTGTGTGGTTGTCCCACTTTTACAGATGTGCTCTGAAACGATATTTTAGTTGGCTTTGGAATTTTGGAAGTTTAGGAAAAGCTTTTTAGTTTTTGGGTGATTAGCGTGCGAATCTTATGAACGGTGGATAGTTTTGGTAGCCTGTACATCCATACTCACGGGGATTGAGTTCTAATTAGCATGGTTTGCTTCCACTGGGATAACAAGATAATCAGTAAAGGTGTGGGTTGAACATCAGCCTTTGACTGTCTCTTCCACGTTCAAACAGTATGGAGTATGTTATATTTATGCAAGATGAACCATCAGCTGCCCAGGAACAGTTTATGATTGGTTTGCATATGTGAATGGCAATATGTAATACCTAACATATTTGTTCTTTTTAAGTGTGTTCATGCATATTTTAATGTCTTTCAGCGAAGACACACTTGTGGTTGCATATTTACTGATCGCTTGCAGTATAGATGCTTTTAATTTGAAGTTGCGGTTGCCTACCTTGAATGCCCTTGCTCCATGGATCCCATCCTTCCGACGGGAGGTATCCTACGTGTAATCCTAAGCATCACACGATAACAGATTATCTGGAAATCCGACTGTTTGACTGTACCGGAGATACTATCGAATTAATCAACACTCGCACTGTTGCGTGAAAGGAACGCAAATGTCACCGAAATTCATTTCTGCCGTGCGTCTTTGGTTTTCTGACTAAGTGCCCACCTGATCTCACCTTTGTGATGTTTTTCCAACATGGATGAGTCGCTTGGCCACCAGTTTACGGGTAACTTCTTACTTAACCTGTAATGATCTGAAAAGATCGATTATTATACTTCTCATGTTTGATGATTGTGTGCTTTGGCTAAAACGGAACTTTATGGTTGAACACCAGTCTGTCACCGTTTCATTCATAAACCATGTGTACTAAAGGCTTTTTCCATGTTTGCATCTACCCATTTTACCTAGTATGTGCACCTACTAGGTGATATGTATTTTTGTTTGTCTGAACTGTCGGTGATGCAATGTGGATTTATGTAACCTGGTAGATTTAAGGGTTGTCCTTGAGCATACTCATCTCACGGTTATTCGGGTCCTTAGGATCAACGCCATGACTATTTTAAAGTTTTTGGTTGACGGGTTTAATTCTATGAGTTTTCACACTTGGCATCATTTTACCACCATGCATTACGATGCGCCAGTAATTAACATCGATATTCAGCTGCTATATAACCATAAGGAAATGTCTGAGTTCAGAGAAAACAGTTTGACGACATCTTCGGACAGTTTAATAATGACTTCTATTTTCTCGGTCCATTTACCTTCTGCTCCATAAACAATTCAGTTCAACGACGGCGTCCACTCAGCCCTGTTAATCACCACCTTTCCAATACATCCAGCCACTCGTTGTGTCATGTTCCCTCTACCTGGCAGACAAACGCTACATGGAATGATGACGATCGTCATTTCTTTTCACATTCAGTGATACCTTTGATTGTCATGTCGCTGTTAAAAGTCTTGTCACGCGTAATCTCCGCTAGATCCTGTTACAATGCGTTACACTGTTTCTTTACGCGGACGTTTTTAACTCATAACGTTGCCGCAAAAATGCACTTGATGCGCGGTTGTTGTTGTACAACGTTTACGAAGCATATCTGCGTTCGACTAGTTGATTCCGCCTGATTGTGCATCTATCATTACCGGTTATTCATACATTGTTTCTTTCTTGGTTTTGTTCAATTCACAGATCATTGATCCTGCGGGCTGTACGGTTAAACTGATGGGAACCAAAGTGGAGATTTTGCTAAAGAAAGCGGAAGCCATGTCCTGGCCTCGACTTGAACACACCACTCCGCCCGCTTCTGCACCGACTGGGGATGAACTGACCTCCTAAGCACGGACGGTTTGCAGTCGGTTTTGTGGAGTGTGGTTTTCATCCTCGTGATTAAGATTTGTGCACACACCTAGCATATCTAGACTTGTGTTACGCATGTGGAGATTTTTCTGTAAGCTCATGCGCCTTTCATTTTGTGATTCCCATTGTGTGTGTATGGCATTTATTCTTTTGTTTTGTTCATATATGACACATGTCTCAACCGAGCTATCAACCAATATTGTGAATATTAATGGATGTGGTTGATTTTGTTCTCTTTTTTCTTTTAAAACAATTTGAACATGTGTGCAGGTTCTTTTCAGGTTGTTTCTCGAAGGTATATTGCGTCTGTCCCGTTGATCGTTTCTTTCGGTGTTTCAGAACAAATAGTGGACAATCGTTCAAGATGCTAGTTGGTGATATCGTATTTTTTATTCGGATACTTCAGCACAATTGGTCATAATTTTGAGGCTATTGTTGGTAAACGAGACGTACAGTTTCATTAATTTGATAGTAATGTGGGTACAGATAAAAACAAAGGACTACTTGTGAGTAGATGATTGAACTGAATGTCAGAACACTTCAGAACAGAAATGGACTCGATTCGATCATTTGTGTTTATCTTTCGAAGAGTTAGTTCTTTTGGCAGATGGAAATGTTTTTTGTACGCATTGCCGATTGTTTGGTTAGCCTGGTGGTCGGCCTTGCTGACCACCAGTGTAAGTTTGTCTAGTCAGTCCAAAACCGGGTATCGGACACCCCACGACAAATCCACAAGGACAATACGTATATTTACATAATGCATGAATATACTGTCGAGCGCAATCGTTTCTAGCACACTAACACCTAAAGTCATTACCAATCAGAATGTCTTCTGTCGATCTTTTGTTATAAGTAGTTTACTGTATCCAAGCTGGAATCAGCGAAATTGCGAGGATACCTCGTTTATGTTGGATATTTATGGTCCGTCTTGCTTTTTGCTTTTATCCATGACGAATAAATCACGAGTTATTGTGGTTGCATGTGATGGGAGATATTGATCAATGGGGCAACACCCACTAACCGCATGGTACCGAGGAAGCCCAAATTGAGCTGGCATTTCTGCACTAGCATACACAACTAAGCATCATATATGTTATAAACATTTAACACGAAATGACCATATAAGATGATTAACCTGTCACAGTTTATGAGAGGGAGAAAAATGGTCATAATCAACCACCGATGTTTTACTGTCGATGACAATGTGATGTGGGACTAACCTAACACAATAAGAGAAGAAAGGGGTTGCGTTGCGTTTAGGCATGCGCCAGATCGGTGTGTTACTAAAGTCGTCAAACATTGTTGTTCACCCTTTATTGGGCGCTATTGTAGGTGAAATATTGATAACGGCTGGTATTTCGTCATTTTGTCCGAACAAACCAACTGTCGATTTATCTGACCGATATCCAAGAGACGCCGTAGTATACCATTAGGTAATCCGGCTCTGAGTTACGCTGTTCGATATGGACTATACGGTGGACACTCTGGGAAGCTCCTTTTCCGATTTACTGGAAAATGAACGGAATGTTATCTCGACTGCCACCAAATTCGGTTGTTCTTAGAGTAGTAGGCTCAGATAACAGTAAGTCGTTGTGCCGTTAACTGACGAGTATTTGAGAGTTGTGTGCAGTAACAATAGAAAGGATGTGGAGCAAAAAAAACCTGTGGTATTCACTGGTCACCAGGCCGCTGCTTTCATTCTGACTCATCACTGGCAAACGAGGTACAATTTGACAAGCGGCGAGTTGGATTTTGTACCGAAGCCGATGAGGCGACGCCATTATGTTCAGGGGTAAGTCAGTCCTGAAGATACTTGATGAATTTCGTTGAAATGGTGTTCTCACCCCGCGTCGCTAACATTTCGAAGTTACTGACAGTCGAAATTGGGCACCGTGAACATTTTCCGTGTGAATAGGCCAGGTTTCGCGGCTGTTCACGTAGACACTGGCACCGTGACATCTTACACTCGGCCCGTCACAGAAGGGTAGATCATATTAACGTCTAATCTACATGAACTCAGTTGCCTCCAACAGCTCATCATCACTGATGGGAACAGACGCAGAAAATGCGAAATTTACCACCAGATTGGTGAACTGAATCTCTTTTCTATCTGAAATATTTTGAGCTTTCTGTGAACCCCCAGAGATTAGAACAGTGCTATCTGCGTACTCCGTGTCTCGAATTCTAGTACCTAGGAACATGATGGCCACCGTGGAAAACTCAAACGCAAGCTTATAAAAAGCTCGCACTGACCGCGAGCATCGATTGTCTGAAAAGGCATGGGGCGAGCCTTTTCACCTGGGGCTAGTGGAAAACTAGTTCACTGGATTCGTGACTGTGCTAGTTTTCAAGTAGTTGTAAACTGGATTATATTTAAGAGGACGCTTCACTTATCTTCGGCCAATTGCACTGACCTGACAGCTGGGCTGAACACTTTAGGGTACAGTTCAGCTGGCCTCAACTGGACCACATGGATCACGGAACTGGAATGCTAAGTTACTGCGTTCCATACGGCCCGTTGTTAAAATCAGGAGTACCCGTGATGCTTAAATTATCGAAGCATAGCTAGGCTACTGGACCACATCTCTTCAGGGATGTTGGAGAGTGACTTAAATGGGAACTGACGAAATCCCTACAGACGTTTCAGGGTTCTGAAAGACTGCTTCGTCATTATTGACTCCCGTTGTCTAAAAGGGGACTCAAAATCCCTCCATCAGCCACAGAGACATGCCTGGTGTCTGCTGATCACTTGCCGTATTTAACGTCGACTCACTAAACCCAGAGAAATTCAGGTACGTAAAGAATCGACGGGATTTTAACCCGGTTGAAGGCCAGTTATCACATTTTTACCCTATAACAGATTTCGGAGCATCACCCCCCAATATAAGCAGCCGACAGTCTTGGTATTTTTTAGACCTAAGGGTTGCCTTTGATCCGATTTATCGTAGTGTTCTCCGGACCTGTGTTCTTCGCAGAGAGCTTTAAGGAAATACGTGATTCTGTCAAATTCATTGACAGCCTACCCTGCAATCAAGATGGTTTGTGAACAACTTTCTCGGATGTTCATCACTTAGTGATGCCCACCAAGGTTGTCCGATCCTTCCTTCCTGTTTAACTTCGCCATGGACGACGTTCTGGGCTGTACGCTCAAGCAATCCAGTGAGTATTGTATTGTTTTTTCCTGTCGATGGGTTGATCGACGTGGAGTGTGCACATGACATTGTCTCGTCTAACCTCTGCGCCGAAGACATGTAGACCATTGTAAACAATTTGATTGACCGGGCTGATTTGTGCGGAATTCGCTTCGCTTCTTCTACATGCAAAGTGCTGCTTCGGGACTAGAGTATTCCCACTTCTGCCTTTATTATACATAGGCCGCTTGAGACTGTGGACAGTTCAGCATATTTGGGTTGCACTATCTTACCTGCCTACAATATTGCTTGTGATGCACCAGCAGGTTTTGCAGACACTTACCGTCTTTAGCAACTTGCATTCTCTGTGGGGTCTAAAATAAGTCCGGTTGTTGTTGGTGATCGTGTTGAAAGGGTGTGTGCGTTCTGTGTTTTGGAGACGGCTCGTTCGCGACAAGGCGTTCAACAGACCCGACATGTTTGACCGTCGTTGTCTCGGCCAATTTGGCGACCTCAAATGGGACGATCAAGTGAGCTGTCTATGGTGATGATGATCACGTGAATAGCTCGGTTGTTCAGTGACGTTTATTTCGGAACGCTCAGAATACGCGATCTAACAATCAACTAATGAGGTTTTACAGTCTGTGATGGTTGGGTCACATACTGCGTATGTCAGCTAGAGGTTTTCCTCATCTGGATTTACGTACGGAGACCAGGAACAGTCGGGTGAAACTGCATTATGTTTAGGCGTCGAGGTGGTCGCGTAATTTGAAGGCCGTGGCTGTTTTGCTAAAGTGGATAGGTGTTATAGTCAGTTGGGATTCTTTTGGCCCCTCAAATCGATTGGTTAGAAACGTTGTCCGAAATGGCAGCGTGCATGACGTGCCTGCATTGATAGCTTTTTCATGTCTATCCTCGTGTTATTGATTTTTATACACTAGAATTTTTCTACATTACTCCTTGTTCTTGCACTGAGCGGTGACCCGTGCTACAGTACGTTCTGGTCAGGCTTATGCTCGGCATTAATTAATGGGGGAATTTTCACATTACGGTATTAGCAGCTTGTCAGAACGCACTTTACTTTCTCATCTACTACAAAGTTGAATAGGAAAATGGAGACTGGGTGACCTTGTTGCACTCTGTTTGAGATTCTGAAGGCTGACGATAAGTTGTCATAAACCCCAATCCGGTCACACTTGACGCCAAACTGTTTTCAGGTTGTTGACTTACTTCTCAAGGGCACTCTTCTTTGAAAGTCAGTCTGAAATTCCAACTGAATCAAATGTCCCCTGATGGATTAAAGGATGATTGTTGGCCCTCCGTATGAATGGCGTTGTTCAGGCATCTGGTGGTCATCATCATCATACCAGCCATCAGCCTGACCAAAAGGTACTGTGGCTTGGGCCGCCGCTCACCTCAACAGTGACGTGGAATATCCTAGAAGAAAACGTTAGTAAGAAGGTTGAAAATTATTAAAAGAAGACTAAGCAGAAGAACTAGAAATGGTATGGGTACAGGTACGCCATTGACTGCGACACATCGCCATCTCGGATAGCGTCTCTAACCAGCGGTTTGAGTGATCACGAGGACCCCATCCAGGCAGGCGACACCTACCCACTTTGCTCAATGGAGCAGTCAGAGTCTTCATATTTCGTGACCACGTTGTTGCTTGATCACCACGGGGTTTTATCCAATTGTTGGTGGTCCCAGTATATAATGTACGGTACGGTAAACGCTCAGCTGGCATACGGAGTACATGACCCAACCGTCTCAAGCTGTGCAACGTAATTAGTTGATCAACTGATCGCGCATTCCGGAATACGCGTCGGCGAACGGCCACATTGCTCACGCGATCATTCCACTTAATATGGGCCAATTGGCGGAGACAACGATGGTCAAACACAGCAAGTCTGTTGATATCTTCTTTGTGAACAGGCCATGTTTCCGAACCATAGAGCAAAATGGAGCGCACACAGGCATTATATACCCTTCCTTTCAGTGACAGGCGGACGTCTTTTCGATGCCACAGATGACGGTTTGAAGATGTTCTGAGTGCAGTCGCGGTCATGGTGGAACCCAGCTTATTTCTTGCAAATATGTTGCTTACTCCTAGTCTGTGACGGAAATTGGCACCGACGCAATAGAAACGAGGCTGATTCCTCTGTGGTTTGCACGTTAAGTGTGTGAGACCTGTTTGAAAATGA
Organism: Paragonimus heterotremus; assembly: GCA_013368495.1. Classification (NCBI taxonomy): domain Eukaryota; kingdom Metazoa; phylum Platyhelminthes; class Trematoda; order Plagiorchiida; family Troglotrematidae; genus Paragonimus; species Paragonimus heterotremus. Next base: position 48,693 of record LUCH01004604.1, on the reverse strand, counting down.
AGATGTTAGCTGAACCACAGAAATTTCATGCGATTTTATTGTTTCCGTTTTTCTTGATCATAATCGCCAGCTGTCCGTCTGTGACACTGGGCTCTCGCCTACAAAACGAGCTGGAGGGCATTTTGTCTAGGACGAGTTACTTGTGACTTTTCACAAATGACTTTCCCAAATGAGGCGTCCCTTTCCGATGACGGAGAAGCATCAGTGAATCACTGAATGAACTAGCTGCATGTAGGTACTCTTGGCATGACCTCTAAAAAGCTTCATTATATTTTAGCCAAAGGGTCGGACAACTGCTGGATGGTGGATGCTGTATACAGATGAACGCCAGTATGTCGGGAACCCAACAAAATCTATCTACCCTAGTAAAGGGTGAGATGACGTCCTAAATACAGTGATCCCTCTTTCGGAAGAGTGTTAACGAGGCCGAGGTACAGCGCTTTCTGTTTAAGCAGGGTCTAACTCATCCTGTTTATATTGTAACGAAGTGGCTTGTGGATATGGTCTGTTCATTCAAAAAAATCAATTCACTATGATTTGTCTCATATTCCGTCTCTCCTAATGTTTCCAGGATTGTGTCTACCGTGGGTATGATTTGCCAGTAAGAAGTGGATATACGCATTCGAACGCTTTAAATTACCCCCCCACAGCTCATGTAATGAGGGCAATCCGAGTGTTTTTTCTTTTTCAGATTTTGGCATAACCAGTATCGTCGAGTTTACCATCTGTTCTCTGCTCGAGTTATCACCTGGGGACGGAACATTATTGATGTTTTTCCAACTGTTACCACATACTCGTCCATCGTCGCCTTTTTCTGCTGCTGGGGCACTCCGGTCTGTAGTCGTACGACCGCGACCTTTCCAGATAGGACTTCTACTGTCCGAAACACTTCATGCTGATGCATATATTAACGTTGTCCTAGCATTCCTCCTCCCACATCAAAGCATTTGAAACTTAGAGTTATGTATAAGTACCTCACAGCTGTAGCAATCTCGCTATATGTTCCTCCATGCCTATTCACTACCAGGAAAATTATATTTTCTCGCAGGCACAGAGCGTGCTTTGTGTCGATACCTCATAAATTCCCCCCATTTAACGAAGTGCGAATGCAGATGTCCTCGAATGGATGCCTCACCCTGGCTAACGGACAACCAGCGGACCGTTTGTTCTAATTGTTCGCTTGGTCTGCGCAATTGTTATTGGTGTTGCAGTCCTTCTATCGAGTCGTAAACCGGGGTTGTTCGTTCTAATTGGTTATAGCTGCTGACTCGAACACACGCGCACTCACCCCACGTCCACGCTGTGTCAATTCTAACGTCAATATTTTGGCTCCTTAGTTGATTACTTCAGTATGCATGCACATGTTCCTTCGTGGTTGTGTGGCGGTTAAGCATCAATGTAAACCACTGATGTATTGCTGTCTATGATGATGGTGATGATGAACAGGAACTTTGCAAGCTTCATTCGTTTGTATATCACCCTTGGGTGTATTCGAGACTAGATATTCCTTCTTTGGAGGCGTTCTTTCAGGTATGGTTCGAATGCTAGAAATTCCGGGACCGGATAAACCCATTTTCTCTCTGGAGGGATTCTATTTGAGTAAACTTCGTTACATATGGCCTGGCCGTAGAAGGTGTTCGGTGTTCACCGGAAAAAGCTCGTCTTCCAATTTCCTGTTTCTCTGTTGATACTACTCATTGTATGTAATTGAACGAAAACATCAAAGATTACAACCGTGTTGATTGTGATCTTTTAAATCCATCAAGAAAATTCGAAGTACTAACATAATGCAACAAAGGAGTATTTTCAAGCTTCGTGTGGTCAATCAAGCAAGCAGTGATGTTATAACATTTAATCATATTAGTGTTTATACCACATTACCAAACATAATTTTGATTGATGTATTTTCTTCCCGACTGAGGACCAATCTTAGTCATTGTGTAGCTTGGCTAGACCATTGCATTCATGTTGAACCTTCGAATAACCATGCGAATAGACTTGGCTCTGTGCTCAGCCTTCAGATCCGTACAAGATGCTCACAACCTGTTTTAGTCTGCTTAAATTCAATCCATTGCTGATCACTCGTCTTCATACCGAGTTTCAAACCTACTTCGGCTCATGTACATACAATGTGGCACCCGAATCATGCAGGTGGGTCGTTTAGCTGTTGCATGGCAGTGATAGACTGAGGCTGTTCGATTGCAGAGAAACATGTTGAAAACGCCATTACAATAACATTACAAGTCAACGGCATTAACGATTTCGACCCAAACATTGTCTAGCGAAACAGTACACAAGTAATCAGTGCTTCCACAATTTTACATCCTTCGGATCCCAGATTGGCATGGTCCTCGAACTGCCAGCAACTGGAGAGCCTCTTAGTTTGTGTAACTTTATGGTTTCGCCCACTGGAGATGAGCTTCCACTGTCCGAACTGGATAGTAGACGCTCTCTCGGCTTCGCTTTCGAGATAGGCAGAAATACGCTGCTGGGCACACCAGACTTGTAACGCACTGAAATAGAATGTATAAAGGATTAGATATTAATGATTGAAGAGCTGAAACAAAACCAAAAACCGATAGTACCGTGGAAATTTGGTAGTGACTGTCAATAAATAACAACAAAATGTCATTTAAACAGGACTGACAAACACCATAAAAAAGATTATGATGTGCTACGCTCTCGATCAATAATTGGAGAAGCGTAGTTGGCTGTCAGTTGGACTAACCCTCGAAGCCTATTGATAAACTTGATCCAGAATTCATAAAACCTCAAGTGAACGCCACGTCTACAGAGCTGTCCTCAGTACGGATGACGCGTTATAACTTTTTACTACTTGGTTGTGTCAGTGAGTAATATTACCTGAATCGAGAATAACGGCGCGTATCTTTGCCCTCAAGAAGACGGCAAACACGCGTAAGTTGTCTCAAACAAACAGATGCTCGGAGTGCCACATTTTACAAAAATAATAACATGAGTGTATACGGTTAATGTGCCGTATATTACATATCTTCTAATTTGTTTCAGGTGACTATCGTCAACATAGACAGCAATATATCAGTGGTTCTCGCTGAGACTTAACTGCCCTATAACCACGATGGAAAAAAGTGAATTGTAACAATCCCATGTGAACGAACGAATTCAAACATCGTTGATCAAATACCTGAGATCGGCTGCTGTCCTCTAATCTAAGCGGTCAGGTTTCGTAGATATAAAATAAAACAGCTCTAACGGTCGCATTATATGAGCAACTTCTAAGTTTCACAGGGATGTCTCGCTGTGTCTAGAGATGTCTTAGATTAACGACTGCCGACTTAGCTTCAGACATACGCGTTATCTCACTTCTTGTACCTCTATCGTCGCTGATGTAACTTCAGAAATAAACGCATCGGCCAATAATGTCCATAACTCTGTTATCCCATATTAAATCTACGTAATCACAGCAATCTTGCAGAAGCCCTTTGCACTTTGACACTGCGAAGCGCTTTCCGAAGTACTTAACAGAGTGTGAAATAGCGTCTTGTATTGTTTGTGCTGTTTGAAAACTGTCAAACAGCAACACCTTGTCGTCAACATAATCACGATTAGTCAGACTTCCATCAGGTAGGAGGTTCATGTCAGCATCTTGTCAGTGCCGTAGACAGTCTTCCACTGTTGCTATTATGACCAAATCAATCAAAAGTGATGACGCGCACCACTAATGGTGCTGAAGCAGTCCGTCAGTTCACTGTTAACTCCCAACCTGAAATGAAGTATGGGAATAAAACGCCGACGGTATTTTCACATACGTGGTCGGCACACCATCGTATTCTGAGCGAATCCGAAAGTATAGTTGGATCCATTGAATGAAATAGGTTTATACGGGAGACCAACGGTAATTGTTGACCGGCGGTATGTATGACGCTGCTGCAGAATTTGACGAAGAGTAAAAATTTGGTCAACATATCCGCTTCCATGACGAAATCCTGTTCGTTCTTCCCTAACCTTTGTCTCTTAAGGTGAGGTGAGTCAACAAGGTATAGTGGCTGTCAGAACCCTAGTGGCGATTAAGGTCACGCTAATTCTCCTACGGTCTTCGCAAGAGTCTCTGATGCCTCTACATAATGTAAAAACTATCATCGAATGATCCCGGTAGAGAGGGATGTTCTCCGTCGCCCACACACTGCTACATGGAATCATCTGGGCTAGCAGTCCTATTACATTCGAAGGCCGAAGTACAATTGAAAACCTCAATTTTAATAAATGGTTCTAAATCTACCGACCAGAATGCTACATTAGAAGAATGCCTACTAAATTGACCTTCGTGGTGCTCCCTCCAGCTCTCTAGCCTTCTAAACTTGTAGATGAATGTGCTATCCGTCTCACAGATAATTCCACTGAGACAGTCGCCTTGGACCAATAGTACAGGTGAGTCTGAACAGCCTGCCTTTGTTCCCTAAAGCAAAAACGGTTTCCACTTTCGTACCCTTCTCTGTTAGCCAAGCCTCACGACCGGTGATTGGGCTACAACACCGATTCTTACGACTAACCTTCTGAAACTTGTTACATAAAGTGTGTTAGAAGGAATCTTAGGAATTTCTTCGAAACCCATCGTTTGTTTAATCCACCAATCATCGTGTGGCATGCTTGATGAATGGCTAGTGAGGTTTAGGTGCAGCAGCTACTGAGTTCTTCTGGATGAGAACTGCTAAGTTTGCTTTCTAGGCTAGTTTGGTATTTATACTTTACCGACGGCATAGCCACTCTTGACAGCCAGTCGTTGATGTCACTGGGGTCATTGCCTAACGAAATTAAAAACAAAATGTGGACGTACCAGCGCATGAGCTGAATCCAAGTGTGTGGTTCAATAAGGACGATACTTGAATGTGGCCGTGTCACCAACAACTAACAGCTATCTGAGACCATACCTGATTTGGAGAAGGCGGGTACTAAATATAACAGTGACACGGACGATGCCCAAAACTAGTGCTGGCTAAAAACAGCATATGCTCAGCGCACAGTTGAAACAATCGCCCACAATTATCCGGGCTATCCCAAACCCACCACTGAAACGAGAATTTGACCCATTAAGGCGACTGACCTGGGAGTTCATATCTCCAGCCAGAATGACTATATAAAATGCATGCGTTGGCCAATACAGAGCGGCCAGATCCGAGTAAAAGGCGTCCTTAACACCGAAGTCACTACAGTCAGTTGCAGTATAAACAGAGACAATAAAGAGATTTCTGAAAACTGTGCGTCTAGAGCTGGCTTCAACGGAACCCACCGAGCGGACGGTACAGATGCTACCCTTGAAAGGAGTCCAATCCACCAATGCGACTGTAGCTGTCGTGCTGAGGACTGTACTTACTCCAGCCTGACCTGTAACAGCGGCTGTGGAGTCACTCGAAGTGTATAACCAGTCTCGGGTACCTTTAGTTTCATATGTTAACTTCTGTCCTGGGTTCTAGTCTCTGAAATAAAGCAGGCATCGACATTTAGCAAGTCTAACGCCTGTGCGAAAACGGCCTTTTGACCTACCCATTCAAGATTACGAATATTATGATTCAGATCACTGAACATTGTATTAACAATATTATATCATTCAGAAACGTGTATTATCTGATATAACTCGGTTTGGTTAGAGTATGTGCAAAAACTGTCAAAGTATTCAACATTTTTGGATGCAAACACGGATGGAATGTGTGTATTTCAATTTATGCGTCATGCTAACTGGTAGTTAATTCTGTATAAGGTGATTTACTCTGGAACGCATGCAGACAGTCACACTCGACTGTTAACGCTGCCAGATGTAATGGTATTGACCCTTCCAATCTCCCGCTCGAATGGGCCGCAGTTGAGTTAGACTAGTGGTCCAGACGAAAGTGTTTGACGGCTACTCTGTCTTCAAAAGACAGTGCTGCTGACCTTCGCGCCCTCTGATGGCAATGTAAGCAATGTGCATAGTGACTTTTCTGTCACATAGCTGCCTTGAGTAGACCGGTGAAGTACACATGTAAGTGAAAAGTCACCGTCAGTTGATTTGCAGATAACTGATAGGGGAAACTTTGTTATAGCTATACGGTGTTTCGTGAATGTTGGAAGAAACAGAAAAAGCGTATAATCTTCCAGTCCGTCGGTCGTGAACCGTCGATCCCATCAAGAGTTATGAGTTCAACTAAGTACAAACGACCAACCAAAAATTGACAGACTGTGGGTAGCTATGCGGTTGATGTCGCTACTTCCTTTCAATCGATTTATTAACGAAAGGCTGTCTGAAAACCTTCAGCCTACCTCACTGGCAGTCTGTCTGTGTCACACTCCATTCACACTGCTGAAGGGCCGCGTAATCTGTCTGTATGCCAGTTTCAATAGTGTAAGTGGCCCATAAACTAGAAAAATACACAAAAATTGTGCTATGCATAAACTTGACATTGCTCACTGCATCAGTCGCATTTCCTCTAACGGGTGCATTATTTTGGGCGATATAAACATTTATTCCTGTGTCAACAGAGATAGATCCGGTTATCAAAACCACATTAAATAGCTCGAAATATAGGACTTTGCTTCGCTAGTACCAATCACATAGCAACAGCTGCTTGTCATGTTAGGCAATTATATGTTCTTTAGATGAGACCCAACTGTGAAAAGTCAGGGCTTCGGCTG